>JAHKKF010516328.1:0-39809 GCA_019740295.1 Labeo calbasu | reverse complement strand
ATCCATCCATCCATCCATCCATCCATCCATCACGAAATAATCAATATTCCCAACACTATTTCTAATTTTTTGACATGTTTTATCAATTCCAACAGACACGGTGAACCACCAGAACTCCACCTACAAGTTCAAAACCTCCAATGGGGGCTTGTCTGCCAACAACCACTCTTCGGGAGGCGTGGCCGGAGGCGGGTCATACCGGCAGCAGCGCACGGGACCACACCCCTTTCAGCAGCAGCCTCTAAATCTCAGCCAGGTACTTCACTAGCACATTTCATATCTGGTTCTTACTTCATAGATGTATCCACAAATGTAATACGCCGATATCCCCTCATCTAGGCCCAGCAGCACATGGCAGTCGAGCGTAACGGAGGTCACCGGCGGCAGCAGGCCTACATCACCCCCACAATGGCCACCCAGGCTCAATACTCCTTCCACAACAGCCCCACCCACACAGCTAATGTTCATCCCCACTTGGCCGCTCCTCATCTCCCCGGGCAGCCACATCTGTATACCTACACTGCCCCAACGGCCCTGGGCTCCACCGGCACGGTGGCCCACCTGGTCGCCTCGCAGGGTTCGGCACGTCACGCGGTCCAGCACGCTAGCTACCCGCCGGGCATCGTCCACCAGGTGCCTGTAAGCATGGGCCACCGCGTGCTGCCGTCGCCCACCCTGCACCACGGCCAGTACCAGGCCCAGTTCGCGCACCAGACCTACATCAGCGCTTCTCCTGCCTCCACTGTCTACACTGGATACCCGCTGAGCCCCACCAAGATGAACCAGTACCCTTACCTCTAAAGCTGAAACACTGGAGCCCAGCCAATCGCTGCTTACCATTTCCTTATCCCACCTAGAGACAGAGAGAGATGCTGAAGCCTATCGACCCTTAACCCCATCCCCTTGATCCTTTCATGCTTAAACTTGAAGACAATGAAGACGCCGATGGATAGAGGAAGTGTACTCTCGGAGGGAACAGAAGGGTACTGAGGAGTTTTGCTTTTTTTTTTTTTAGATGAGTTTTATTTCGCCTTCTCAAAAGGGCCAGTTAACTTTTTATTTTGTGATCTGGAGGTTTCGTTTCTTTTAAAACAAAAGAAGGAGTTTCCTAGTTTCTTTTACAACAAGGTCTCATCAACAGGCCGTTTGGGAGAGACAGAGTTTCGTTCGACGGAGGAGATTTGGTTTGCTTTTCCCTTTCTTGAAATCATTCACCGACTGTTTGAGCCGAGGTCACGACGTGGATGTTTTGAATTCCTAGGAGAATTTTTTTTGGATAAGGTGAAATACGGATATCTGCTGCTCTTCAAAGAAAAAAAAAACATAACGATGGCCTTGAACTGTCTTAAACGTTTCCAAATTACACGCGGCGAGCGGTATCGTGCATATTCCGCCGCGCTCTCCGACAACAAACACCTGGAGGAATCTTCTGGAAATAGGACGACAAAACTTTCTAGTGTATTTATAGACTTTGTTTGTGTTCACATTTAGAAAAGAAAAAGCGTTTGTCATACCGTAGAACATTAGCTGGGCCCCTCTTTGTAGAATGTAGCAGTCTGCACCCGTTGATTTCATGAAGAACCTTTCTGATACCAATAGATTCTTGTTTTTCCTCTTTCAATGTGATTGCACAAAGTGGTTACAATAACATAGGCATGTTCAACACGGTAGTCGGTCGTGCGTTTGCGTGCATGCGTGCGCTCGGCGCATCTATGCGACATATTCCTCCACAGTCTTAGGTTTATCATTGTTACCTCGTAGTGCCTTACATATATTACGACAGTTTACTTGGCTGGAAACCCTCTAGAACCAGATGCTAGTCAGAGAGTTGGCTCCTAGGTTGAACATCTTCATCCAAGCTGTTTCGTGTTTCGTTTTTGTTTAAGTTCCAGGTGTAAGCGTTAACCCTAAACGTTATTTAATGCTTCTCGTTTAGCGTGCATGAGGTCTTTTACATCTAAAGATACTTGCCTGGGGTAACGAACCAAAGTCATCGTTTAAAACTAAGTAACTTTTGTTCTGGATAGTAGTGGATATTATTATATATAGTGTATTTACTGTACATACCGTTTTCGTATCACTGATTTTAGGCTACATATGTCATTAAAAGGGAGACTAAAATGGGAAAAGCCAAGTATCGTTCAATCAAATCAAATAAAACATACCAGGTAAGAAAAGGTTGTTTGTTTATGAAAGGCTTAGAAACCTGGGAGGGTTCGAGAAGGAGAGTCTTGTTAGGAGTACAAGGTGGATTTTGATGGGAACTGTTGGGAACGCAAGAAGGCAAATTCCACATTTTTAATGAGAATAGCATGTTGGCTTTGAGCACGTTGGTAGATGCCGAAGGAAGCCGTGCAGCACGGCTGCACACCATACTCTGATTTAAGCGCTCGTTCGAGGTTCTACGAAGATCTGCGGGGTTTTTATTCTCATGTACACTCCGGGGTTCAAAGTCTCCCTGGTTGCGTGAGGGTATGTGCAACAACATGCACCGGAAATCGAAATTGGCTTCGTCTTTTTCACTGTTTGTCTTACTGTAGGAATCACTTCAGTCGGTATAGAGATAGCGAACGTGTAGAAAACTGTGGGCCAATGCTTGTCTTTTTTTGCTGCTTATTTAACATTGATATGCTAGCCAATCATTTACACCGTGTCCTAACCATGCGCTCTGCAGTAAAGCGATTAAAAAGACAAGGAAAGTTTATATAGTACTTACTATAGGAGTTTTAAAGGATGCATTAAATTGACCAAAAGAGGCAGTAAAGACATTTATATTTCGAAGAAATGCTGTTCTTTTGAACTTTCTAGCAGAAATAATAAGAAATGTGACCCTGCACCACAAAACCAGTCTTAAGTAGCATGGGTATATTTGTAGCAGTAGCCAAAAATATTGATTTAAATCATTAGGATATTAAGTAAAGATCATGTTCCATTTAGTAAATTTCATACCATAAATATATACCAAATCAAAACCTAATTTTTGATTAGTTATATGCATTGCTAAGAACTTCATTTGGACTATTTTTAAGGTGATTTTCTCAATATTTTGATTTGTTAGCACCCTCCGATTCCAGACTTTCAAGTAGTCAAATATTGTCCTATTCAAACAAACCATACATCAATGGAATGCTTATTTATTTATAAAAAATGACCCAGGGTCACAAATCTGAAAACTGAAATAAAATTTCACAACATTATTGCAATTTTGTTAAATAAATGCATCCTTGGTGAACATTAGAGACTCCAAAAACTACATTAACATGTATTTTTTAACTTTTATAATCATTTAAGAATGGAAATTGATTCAAATTCATAAAATGTACAGAAAAGATTTTTGGTTTGCTTTTGCAATGATTTTTGCATGTGGCGATTATGCGCCTGGTTAGGACACTGTGTCTTTGTTTTTTCGTTTTTATGTCTTCTGATGGGCACATGCTTATGGAGTATCTCACATATACCCTCTTCTGTCCTCACGTCATGCCACAGAACTTGCATTTGAAGTAGTTTTTACTTTGAGATGTTTCTATTTTATTGTTTTACTTCGCTAGGTATATTGTGTTCTCGTAGAGAGTGTTGCAATAATTTTTGTGGATGTTTATTAATTTCTTTATGCATCATTTGTTTGATTTCTGGTGATCGATATGTAACTGTGATGTTTAGTATTCATATACGGACCCTCGTCTGATAGGAAGCGTGGACTTTGTCCATGTGCTCGGCCAAGATCTGACACCATTTATGTTGTACCCAAGCCTTTGGCTTGCTAGCTTGTCAGATTGATTCATAAAGCTGTGTGTTATGGCTTAGGATGCCAATAGATTATATTTTGTTGTTGTTGTCATATATTTGTTTAAGCTTAAGTTAGATGCACACAGTTGAGAAAGGCTCCTTCGACGTTTGCATAAAACATTCCATTCCGGAAGGAGCCGTTTCTGACGGCACTGATCTATAGTCTCCAGTCTGTCTCACCTCACAGGGACCGGCCTCAACGACCAAAATCGGGACTCCGCTGGCATTTAAGGACTTTTTGTTCTTCCCACCAAAGAATTTCAGCATGTCATTGATGCATAGACGTGTCCCTTGCTGTAATGGAGAAGACAGAGTGAGTCTCACTGACATTTGAAAAATGAAAAATATTCTAAAACACAGGTTAGGTCAGGTCGGTGTCAGAAAGGAACCATACGCAAAATACAGATGAGAAAAATAATGCAGTTGCTGAACTTAGCACAGTATAATCCATTGGTTTTATACCTTTCTCATACCTTCGATCAGTGTTAGTGTGGACAAATCTCTGAATTTATGTTTTTTTAGTAATGTCAAAGCCACATTGATGCTTTATTTCATTTATTAAAGCTGCTGTGTGTAATTTGTTACTTATAAAAAGTATAAACACTTGGATTGCATTGGATCAACCAATAGAGTGCGACGTGGGCGTGGCTATCTGTTAATCCGACCAATGGAAAATTGAGGGTGTGTTATATAAATTACACACTGCAGCTTTAAATGTCAGCTTTTGTAAGCTTTATTATTTTGGTTTGAACTACATCTTTATGAATCACATAGATAAATTAGTTTCACGTAAGGGCCTGTGAATCCCGAATCCAGTGCCGTCACCTTTTATGAATGTAAAATTTTAGACTAAAATATCTGGATTGCTCTGGCTAGTAATCACTAAAATGCGAAAATCTCAAGAACGACTTGATCTAGCATGAATTTTAATCCAAATTATGCATTTAAATCATAGAAAGCCCTATTGACTCTTCAAATGAACAAGAAGTCATAATATTGTGATTTTTTTTTTTTTTTGGTTTAAGAGTCATTTTATGTTACCAAAACAATTTGTTCAGACAATTTTGTTTTCCATCTTACGTCAAAACACTGCGCATGAAGCTTTAAGGAACCATGTGTGTTACATTGGGGTTTTCTTAAACATTTATCTTCACGAATATACAACCTACAATCAAAATCCAACTTTGGACACCGAAAGCAATGTTAGGACTGAAAAACATTCCTAAATGTTCAAATCCCTGTTGGATGGCACCCAAATCAACACTTGTAAAGCACATGATCATGAATGAACTCAAAAGCTTGCAGAAATCACAATGGATGGTTGTTATTTTTGTCATTTGAGTGGCCACAGTACTTCCACAATTGTAAAGCTCCTTTAGTTTTTTTTCACGTGTGGGCTGAAGCGGAAGCGTTAGGGGTTAATGCACCATTGAACTTGTGTATGAATGTGCTAAGAGGCCAAATATGACAATACGGCCATCTTCATATGATGTTTTGAACCAAAAAACGCAAAACAATAATCGTTACGCCCAAGAACACTCACTGGTCAATTTTTTGTTTGTTTGTTTGTTCGTTCTACAGCGTAGTCTCTGTCAGGAGTGTGTATTACAGAGCGATTTTACTACACGCGTGTAACGTGTTCACACGTAGAAAGGAATCACCAGTGAATGCAAGTGAACGTGTTTGTGCAGAAACGTCACTCATCACACGAGTCGCCACAGTAAACCCGTTATGTAGCTGTGATGCACCGTAGCCGTTCGTGCAGCCATCGAAGACGTGAACAATTTTCTACTTGCACAGCAGCGAACATTCACAGTCAAATGTAAAAACTAAATATTTTTCTACAATGTTTCAAGACCTAAGAAAGCATCCGACCCCCCGACCCCTGATTTTTGTCGATTGCTGTATGGTTTATCTCAGTAGTGTGTATCACATTAGTTGTTGTCAAAGCTATTGTGTGCTGCAGTATTTCCAGGTATACTTCTTTGTTTATTGTCCTTTTTTTTATTATAATTATTATAATTTTGCTTTGTTTATTGGGGATTTGAAGAAGTGTGATGTCTCATTATTTCAATCTGTTAACGTAGCATTATATGTACCCTGTACCTTAGGCTAATATTATTAAGTATGCTATGAGAATGGATATTTTACTGGCTTTATAGAATGTTAAAATGAATATAATAATGACAATAATAAGAATGATTTAACTCCTAAAAATTGAGTACTTGCTACTAAGCGCTTGTGTTACCATTACAAATGTTGTGTGCTTCTCTTAATAATTTTCGTTGTAGAAAAAAAGAAAAAAAAACCTTGAGTGAATTTTATTAGGCTTCAACGACTAATGATAGCAGTGTAAATTCATGGAGGATTTTTAACAAACCTGGGGGTTATAGAAGAATATAGTTATTTTAATCGTTCTATTTACTAACTGTAGGGTGTGAAGGGGCTCGCGTCGTGGTGAACTATGTTATAGCTTGTTATTCACTGTTACTTTTGATCATTTTTCGGTCTCCAAGGTGAATCGAGTTATTAAAGGAAATTTGTATGCTCACATATGCATATTGTATATGTGTAGAAATGTAATCACACTTTGTCTTGGATTTACATTAAACTGTTAAGTCACGGCATCCGTCTTGTACTTTCATGCTGTCCTTGTGAGTTTCTTTCAGAGCAAAATAAGAAATACCACAGATTTGTGCACTCTAACCATATATTTTGTTGCAGTAAGGAACTATGTTTCAGTAATGAGTTTTGCATATGTGATTTTATTATATTATTCATATTATTTTCAGGTGATATTTTCTATCTATCTTTTGAATAATTTAAAAATACAATACAATTTAAAACCTTTTTTTCATTGCATTTTTATTGGCCAAATTTGTTATATACACTACCAGTCAAGAGTTTTAATATTATTTTAAATATTTTTTAAGTATTTAAATGTAATATTCTGAAACATTTTTACTATTTAAAATAACTGTTTTCTATTTTAATATATTTTAAAATGTAATTTATTCCTGTGATCAATGCTAAATTTTCAGCATGAGAAATCATACTAATATGCTGATTTGCTGTTCAAGAAACATTTTATTATTTATTATTATTGTTATTACTACCAATATTAAAAACAGTTGAGTACATTTTTTTCAGGATCCTTTGATGAATAGAAAGATCCAAAGATCAGCATTCATCAGAAATGTAAAAAAAGCTTTTGTAACATTATACACTATACCATTCAAAAGCTTGGAGTATAATTTTTTAGGGGAAAGAAATTATAGAAATGAATACTTTTATTTAGCAAGGATGCTTTAAATTGATCAAAAGTGATGATAATGAAATGTATAATGTTACAAAAGTTTTCTATTTCAGATAAATGCTGATCTTCTGAACTTTCTATTCATCAAAGAAACCTGAAAAAATTATACTCTGCTGTTTTTAACAATAATAATAGTAATAAATGTTTTTTTTTTTTAGCAGCAAATCAGAATATTAGTATGATTTCTGAAAGATCGTGTGACTGGAATAATGATGGTAAAAATCGGCTTTAAAATCACAGGAATAAATTACATTTTCAAATATATTCAAATAGAAAACAGTTTTTTTTTAAATAGTAAAAATATTTCAAAATTTGACTTTTTTCTGCACTTTGAATCAAATAAATGCAGGCTTGGTAAGCAAAAGAGAATGATTTTTAACAGACATTAAAAAAAACTCACTGTTCAAAAACTTTTGACTGCTAGATTTGGATTTTTTTTTTTTTTTTTTTTTTTTGTATTTTTAGATTTGGATGGATTTTATGCAATT
The DNA here is from genome assembly GCA_019740295.1 of Labeo calbasu. Lineage (NCBI taxonomy): Eukaryota > Metazoa > Chordata > Actinopteri > Cypriniformes > Cyprinidae > Labeo > Labeo calbasu. Next base: position 32,219 of record JAHKKF010516328.1, on the reverse strand, counting down.
TCTGTTCATGCTGTTGATGTAAACATTTTATGAAATAAAAAATAAACAAACGATGTGAACGCTGGCAAAAACAACAACGATATGCGATATGTGACCGTGGACCACAAAACCAGTCTTATGTAGCATGGGTATATTTGTAGCAATAGCCAAAAATTGCATGGATCAAAATTATTGATTTTTCTTTTATGCCAAAAATCATTAGGATATTAGGTAAAGATCCTGTTCCATAAAGATATTTTGTAAATTTCCTACTATAAATATATCAAAACTTAATTTTTAATTAGTAATATGCGTTAAGAACTTAAATTGGACAACTTTAAAAGCAATTTTCTCAGTATTTAGATTTTTTGCACCCTCAGATATTGTATCTCGACAAATATTGTCCTATCCTAACAAACCATACATCAATGGAAAGTTTAACTTTCAGATAACTTATAAAATTTCACAATTTGACCCTTATGACTGGTTTTATGGTCCAGGGTCACGTTTGAACATTAAAATTGACATTGCCTTCAATGTCCGCTAGAGTGTGCTGTGACATAATCAAACTCAAATAAATTCTTTTACCGAATCGTTCAATAATAATCGAAATCATCTCAGTTTTTAAAAAGTATTCATGTAAAACCTTTCTAAACAATTTTTAACCTAATCTAGGAGAAATTATGCAGCCTCACAAGCTCCGGTAACAAAACGCGTTGCCGTGAAACCACAGACGCCGGCGGAGGTGTCAACCTAACCCGGATTACTGAAGGACGGCGCGGGGAGCCAATGACCGTAGAGCCCATCCGAGAGACTCCAAGTCCTGCTGTCAGGGGAGGATTTAGTGCAATCCCGAACACAGAGTGGTTGCATCTGAGAAAGTGAGTGATGCTCAGACAGGATCCAGATACTTATGGATAAAAATCACTTGTTGTGTCATGCAGTTATGCAAAACAGAAGCTTTAATCCTGATCAGAAACTGAATATGGATACTATCGACGTTGGATTGTTGTAACTGTATGCTTTCAAGGTAAGGAGTTGCTTTTCGAGGCTGTGCATGTGCTAAAAGTCTTTCTTTGCTTTGAAATAAACTGATATAAATCCGATTGAGACGCAGGGTTAAGTTTGTAGACGTATATTTTGCAACTACAAGTTAACTCGAGTTAAATGCATCAGCAATCAATCAAATATATGGACGGCGACTAACTGCAATCGTTTTTGCATAAAAAGACTCCGTTATGAGGCATCTGAAAGAGTATGTCCTCCAAGTTGCAAAAGCTATTCAAACTAGGTGTAATAAAAACGCGAAATCCTAAGATTTCAAACTATTGCTCTCAAAACCATCACGGAACAGTTAACATTACTGGAAATCCCGACTAGAAGCCTAATCCGCGTGCAACACGCGCGTTTACCGGGGCTTTAACGCACACGGGGGAGTTCACAAACCTATACGTCGATTCTAAGGCAGGCTTACATGTCAACGTGTGAGTTTTGTCTTTTTAAAGCAGCATGTATGCAAACAGTGTTTGGATTTTGCTCGGTGAGATTCGGTTCGCGTGTTAACGCACAGTAGAGATGTCCGAATCTTGAACGAATCGTTCTTGTGAACCGAATCTTCTTAATGAATGTCGTGAACCACAATGATTCGTTCTCGAATCTGCCTGAATCGGTCGGTGCAGTTCGCCTACTCATTTAAATAGAGAATCACTTTTTTCGGATATCCATCTTTTTCCTGTTAAAACATTAACAGTCATTTGTAAATTTTATGGGTCTGGCTTCCGGTCTCAACCGAGTCCAGCTGTTTTTAGCTAAACAAAACAACTCGTTTTGCTGCGTCATACAGCAAATTGGTGTATTGCCATGTTATTTTAATCTATTATCTTAATTATAAACACACTGGTTTGTAGCGCAAACAGTTTTACTGTTTACATCACGTTGTTATTCTTCTCGGATAATGAACCGGAAGTCTCACACATGGTTGAAGAAATATCCGAACTGATATTAAACATTTAGTGAATTATGAATTGAGGATTTAATACATAGTCGAATAGCAGAAATTATGCAAATATAACATGCTGAAAATATGTTCAGGACTTGTGAAACTGAATCATGTCTGCAACAAACAAGTGTGACTTTACAGTTACCATGCTTAATATTAAAAATGTAATAAACATCCGTAAATACCTACACATGACTTTACTGGAACCACGCGATGACGTAATTGCGCCATGACGTATCACTATCGTTGTTTGAGTTGGTTCTTTGAAGCGAATTGTTCAAAAGAACCGATTCGCGGAAACGAGTCGGACAAGTTAAGGAACAAAGGATCCGTGCCGTCCGCGCTCTGCACTAGCACTTGTAGTGTTACTCAGTCAGCATGGCAATTCACTTTAGTGGTTAAAATCTACAGCTGCGATTTAAATTTCGGTTTTTGGTCCTATGCAAGATGTAATTTCTTCGGTTTATGTTTAAATCGTTAGATTTGGTGACGGGAGTGTTCATGAAGTCATGCTGAAACCAGGACTGAAAATGTGACCTATATAACAGTGGTATTGTTTTCATTTGCTGCAGTTCGCGGTGACTAGTTAAACGCGTGGATAATCTCTCCTCGGATCACCTCGGACGAAACATGAGTTTCACTAAATGGAGGGTCTAATGATGGAGGGACGTAGTCAGGTCACCGCGTGCGTGCTGCTGATGTTCGTCTCCATGGTGATCGCTGATTCACCTGCTGCAGGTAAGTGATGTCATGGTCTGCTTCGGTTGGCATGGGTGATCAGTTTGCAGCCGGTAACTGGATGAGTTTATTGGCAGGATGACGGGAATTAAGCCTTTTGCGGGAAACTGCTGTAATGCAATCCAAAGTTTTGAGGACAGTGTGAAAATATTTCAGTGAAATGAATGTTTGATGACAAATGATTTTTCAAAATTAATGTGTTCGGAAACGCATCGTTGTCTGCACAAGTCATTTAGTCTTGATTAGATATTGAATATTGATTGGAAACAAGGCGCGTTTTCCGCTCAGTTACGTCTTTTTTGCTTTTGTGTTATACTGTATAGTTACATTTTATTATTTGCATATTTAACGTTTTTCGCCTCACGTCAGTGACTTTAGAGCAAGACCTATTTTTTGGCCATTTAATTGTTTTTCCGTCTGTTTACAAAATGCAAGCTAATATTTAAGGCCTTAAGTTGAATTTTCAACTGTGAGAGATTCACATCTTTCAAAATATAAATCTCTGAGGTGCTTAATAAAACATTTTTTAAAGCTAAAGGCATCTTTTAGTCTTTTAAACTCTTATTTCTTAGCCTAGTCTCCCCAGAAGTTTTTGGAAATTATCTTCAAAATATCCACTTTTAAGATTACTTTTTCAAAATAAAAACTTTTAAGACTACTTTTCTTGCTTATGTGGAAGTTCATCTGCATTTTAGATTTACCTTGAAACCCAGGCAATCCCTTACACTTAGAGACAGCTGTACTGGATTAATATCATTTTTAATAACAGTAATAGGTTACACTTTATTTTAAAATGTCCTTGTTACAGTGTAATTATACATTTAAGGAATGAGTAATATTAATTAACTACATGTACTTACTATATGTGATGACAAAACCAGTCATAAGGGTCAATTTTAATAAGCTTTCCATTGATGTATGATTTGTTAGGATAGGACAATATTTGGCCAAGATACAACTATTTGAAATATGGAATCAGAGGGTGCAAAAAAATCAAAATATTGAGAAAAATGCCTTTAAAGCTGTCCAAATGAAGTTCTTAGCAATGCATATTACATAAAGATATATTTACAGTAAAACATTTACAAAGTATTTTCATGGAACATGATCTTTATTTAACATCCTAATGATTTTAGGCATAAAAGAAAAATCAATCATTGTGACCCATACTATGCATTTTTGGCTATTGCTACAAATATACCCATGCTACTTAAGACTGGTTTTGTAGTCTATGGTCACATGTGATTAGGGTTTGGTTTAGGGTTACTTGCATGCAGTTATGCATAATTAATTGTTATTATAACAGTAAGTACATGTAACATGTGTAACAATGACACCTTAAAATAAAGTGTTACTGACTGGTCTTGCCTGTATATTGAGTACTATGTTGAGAACTTATGTTCTGTGAAGACAGAATAAGAAAAAATTAGGCTACTGAAAAAAAAATCATGCTGCAAGATGCTTTTTTTGTTGGTAGAAAGATCCTTTAGCTTAACTTAGATTTATTTGCACTTTGAAATGTTGTCCCAAGTGCAAACTGAAGACTTGCGGTGAAGTTTCTCATTCATTTTTAAATAAATTCTGTCGATCATTTATTAAAAGAAGTGTCAAGTAAACTTGAGTAAACTATTGCCTGTCTGTTCATGGTTAAAATCAAGATATTAGCAGCTTAAAATTGAGTGACTTGTACAGTGTTGACAGTCCATTAATATCCATTTCAGCACATCGCAAGCTGTATAAAAGAAATGATGTGACGCAGTGTTTATTTAGTTCAGCATAAAATGAAATTTCTGTCATAATTTATTCACCCTCGTGACTTTCTTTTGAGGAGCACAAAAGATATTTTGATGAACTTTGGAACAAATTGAGAAGCATTTCTCAAAATGTCTTCTTTTATGTACCAAAGAAGAAAAAGTCAGTTTTGAAACGGCATGACATGAGAAAACTATTTTTTGCATGAGCTATCCCTTTAAGACAGGGCCATGTCATTATGACATCTCATATTCAGATCCATCAAAACATGTCATAAAGCCAACTGGGCCAGTCTGTTGTGACAATTTATTCAGTCTCGTTCTGTCACATTCAGAACCTGAAAGGATCTTGTCAGTTCTGTGGCTTTTCTGAAACAGAGACAGAATCCTTCTTCTTGTGATCTGAGAAAGCCTGACGTAAGAAACCCTTGAAGGCAAGGGAACGATAGAGAGCATGAGAACAGCGTTATTTTGGGCCAGCACCTTCATTTCAAACATATAGGTAGAAAATCTTATTTTTGTCTAGAAAATTCCCTTGGTTTATTGAACTTTCTATGTAATTATGCATGTGGCCAATTTTGAGGGTAGGGTCTCTTATATCAAGCACAATACGATTACTACAGCTTAGCAGCTCAAATGGTTCTGTCATCTGCTAGCTCACAACTGTTTTAGTCTGACTCCATGCATTTTGAAATTGCTCTGCAATTTTATACTTCATCTTGGCAGTGTGATGTAGGTCAGACAGTTTTTCCCACTACATAATGACGGGAGAGGCTAGACATAATTAACATCAAAAGCATTAAACAGATCTGTGAAGAGCTGACTGTGAGCATCTCGTATTCTGCGCACATGTTGCTGGTTTAGAGCAGAAGGAGTGGTGGGTGGAGCCATCAAACTCCGCCCAACCATTTAGGAGGGTGGGTCAATAAGGTATGCTGAGGACAGAGAGTTTGTGTGGATACAAATTATAAATTGTGGTTGAATTCCCAGCTCTCTCTAAGGCAGCTTTCCTTGGCATAGTTTTCACAGCCTCGACTGTTGCTTTGACTGGCATCTGAATGATGTGGATGTACAGAATTTAACCTTGAAAGCTGGGTGTTTCTGAACGAGTAGACTGACAGTAACGGAACTGAGTATGTGAATATGTGGCGGTGAAAAAAGTCAATTTTTTTCTTTTTTTTTTTAGTATTAAGCTTTCTTATCCTTAGGGTCCTATGATTTCCACAATGCAAAAAACTTGGACAGAATCACTGGATCTAGTCATAAAAATGGAACAGTGCACAGACTTCAGTTGATTAGCTAAAAGTTAAACTATCAAAATCGAATCCAGAAAATTAAAATGGAAACCACAGGGAAAAATTAAAAAAAAAAAAATTGTGAGGGGGGAAAAACAGATTTAATAGATTACTAAAAATGTACTTTTTGTGGAACTTGTAATTAATTGTTTGTTACATTGTATAAGATTCATGATTTCAGTTGTTTAGACATGTCTTTGATTATTCAAATTAAATGTAACCATTAAAACGGAACCCAGATCAATTAAAACGAGGTAAAACAGAATCCAGAAACATTTAAATACAAATAAATAAATAAGATAGAATATGGGGGGAAATAAAACTGATTTCATAGTGCTCTATATTTGGCACAGTTTCTGCTACACTTAAACATCCATGGAACCTTTCAAATGCTGAAAAGTTTCTTTAGATTTTTGAAATGTTCTTTAAAATGGTTCTTTTAGGAACTGTTTTTGGGGAACCAGAAATGGTTGTTTTATGCCATTACTGCAAAAACACCCATTGGAACCTTTATTTTTAAGAGTGTACAAGTACAAAACACTTCGCTAAGATACTTGTGTTTTTGAATGGTCATTGCTTTGCAATTTCTAATTTGTTTTGAGTGGTTTTAAAGGGATAGTTCACGTAAAAATAAAAATTACCACATGATTTATTCACCCTCAACCCATCCTAGATGTATGTGACTTTCTTCTTTCACACAAATACAATCAGAGTTATATTAAAACATGTCCTGGCTCTTCCAAGCTTTATAATGGCAGTGAATGGGTGTTGAGATTTTGAAGTCCAATGAAGTGCATCCATCCATCATAAAAAGTGCTCCACATGGCTTTGGGAGGGTTAATAAATGCCTCCTGAAGCAAATCAATGCCTTTTTGTTAAATATCTATATTTAAAAATTTATAAACCATAATCTCTAGCTTCTGCTAACTGTCTTATGTGCATTCATGAGAGAGTGGCGTCATACATCTAGGATGGCTTGAGGGTGAGTAAATCATGGGGTAATTTTCATTTTTGGGTGAACTATCCCTTTAAGAGTGTTCTGGGTGGTTATAAATCAAATGAGCCCATTACCAAATACTCTAGTTCCTAGATATGGCTGAAGAGCCTTCAAAGTAAATCTAGGGGAGAATTTTTCACCTGTTTTATTGCCTGCCAGGCAAAAATTTCAGGTCTGATTGGTTAGAGAGGTAATAGCACACTTCTCAACAGGCTACATTGATTTGAGATGTTATTCATGTCTGTAGCACAAAAAGATAAGTTATATACTGAATTTTAATTTTTTTGGCTAAGGACGGAGATTTCTCTTAGAGTATGAGCAATAGCACTTGGCGTGCTCCACTGATGTTTCTGATTTTTGAACACTGAGCTGATTCACTGGGCTGCATGGATCCATGTGGCCCTGCTTTCCCCATGGCAGATGTTTGCTCAAGCCCATTAAGCTGTTAAAACAGGCAGAAGACTTAATGTGAAACAAGCATTAATTAATTAGTTATGTAATAAGTAACTCAAGTGGTCCAAATCAATGCATCCCAATAGAGTGCAACAGTGTCTGCCCACTTTTTCCAGAAGTATTGGTTCCAGAAGTTTGTTTAGAAGTATGATGCAAGGCATCTTTAACAAAACCATCCCGCGATGAATCACAACATTACAAACGTCGTTTTAAAGCACAAAAGTAGACTGGAGATTTTCAGTTCATACTACAGTACGAATTGCAAGTAGTATACATAAATGTAGACTATAAAACTGTTGATTTTTAGAAATGAAAGTCCCTTAGGCTCACCAAAGCTGCGGGAGTTAATCAAAAGTACAGTAAAAAGAGTAATATTGTAAAATATTATTGGGATATTCCGTGTCAAATCAACCAGAGGTCCCTGGCTCAAATTTTTGATTTTACTAATAATTTTTTTTTTTTTCTGAAGAAAGATAGACATATAGTGATGAAAGCCAAAATATTAAATGTCATGCCTTACCTCACCTTAGAGTCAAGTTACAGGGGGTTACAAAAATACTTAAAAAGATGGCAGCATCTTATTTTTACAGAGATTGGTAGATCTATTAGTAAAATCTGTTGACTTTAGCAATCTTTGTTGCATTATTTGCCAATGGTGACCGTTCAAAAATTGGAAAACAGCACTTTTCTCCAAAGTTTGCATGCCTGTAACTCAAGAAGTATTAACAATATCTTAATGCTCTTTTAGCTATTGGGTTTTAACAAACCTTCCTTTTGATGTCTTCATTTTTAATGTCCTATGAGATTTGGTTCCAGAAATATTGACATTTCAATATGGCTCCAGGAGTAAATCGTTAAAATGTACACATTTTCAGTGGTCAAAAACCAAATGTGGGTCATTTTGAAAAAATATGATACATTTCTTTTAAAAAAAGGAATGTCTAAAGAACAAACAGTTTTGAAACTAGAAATGTATCTCATTTCTTTCCGTCAGGAAAACTGTATTGAACATACCTATTTGATTACCATAAATATTATTTTTCCAAAGTTTTCGTGCCTATGACTCAAGTAATATTAACGATATTGCAATATGATTGTAGATTCTAGTTCTTAATAAGTTCTCAAAAACTTTTCTTTTATAATCTTACTTTTCAAGGCCCTACATCATTCAGTCCCAGAGATATGGGGATCTCAATGAGGCTCCATGTCCAGATTGTGGAATGTTGCCTATTTTCAGTGGTTGTCTTGTTTGTCTTGTTTCCCTCTATCAAAACAATTGCATAGACCATACCTGTTTGAGTCCACGACGTCCATAAATTCATCCATGACATTTAATATTTTGGCTTTCATCACTATACATGTCTATCTTTCCTCAGAAAAAATATTAGCAAAATCAAAATTTTGAGCCAGGGAAGTTTTTGAAATTTAGTTGATTTGACATGGAAAGCCCCTGTTTTCTATTCGAATATAATTTAAATGTAATTTATTCCTGTCAGGGCAAAGCTGAATTTTCAGCATTATTACTGCAGTCTTCAGTGTCAAAAGATCCTGGAGAAATCATTCTGATATGCTGACTAGCTGCTGAAGAAATATTTCTTATTATCAGTGTTAAAACAGTTGTGCTGCTTAATGTTTGTGGAAACTCTGATACATTTTAAAACAGCAGTTATTACAAATAGAAATAGTAAATTGAAAAATATGTCTTACTGACTTCAAACTTTTGAAGAGTAGTGTACAATGATTTAAATAAGATTGCATGTGGTTACATCATTCGCAGTGCTTTTTGGGAGTGTTTTGGTGTGGTTGGTTCTCGTTTATGTAGTAAAAGCAACTCCTCTGATTGGTGGATGCAAGGCACTGCCTGCATCAGGATTGTGGGTAATGTAGTTCTTCACTGAGAGTTAAAAAATCTTGTGTTTGTTTAACAATTAACAATTTTGGAGCTCATTTAAAGCTTCATGCATAAATGAAAATAAGATTTTACGTCCAGAATCCAACTGTTGGGGGCAGTCTGCTGTAAATAAGTCCTTTTGCATATGGTTTTGGGGGGGTGGTTATCACCAGTGGCAACTATATATAAAGGTGTCCTTCAGGCAGAGATGAGAGCACTCATGGACTCACAATCACACAGGTGTAGCTCTACTTATTATTCTTGTAAATGAAAAGCTCTTACACAGAATTTACACCCGGTGTCAGAACCTCCTGAATCCCTGAGTTTTGGGATTGTGTGGAGCTCAGCGCAAAACTCTTGGCTAATTACCAGTGTTGCCTCTTTTACAAATGAAACCTGACCTGTGATGGATGACAATGAGTGCATTCATTATTCATCGCCTCTGGGACTGGGAACAGATCAATACGCTGGACCTATCAAAAGCCACAGGAGCTGGATGCTGAGGCCACAGGCTGCTGGACAAGCGAACAAAGTCCCATTGAGAAACCGGGACGGTTGGATACAAGCTTCTTTGATGGTGAACCCATGCATTGCCGAGGAGGAGTCTGTGTGTGTTTGGAGGATACTAGTTTGGCTTTCACCATAAGAAATGCTTGGAGCCAAGGAATGCTTATGTCCATTGAAATATAACTTGCATACAGTAGTCAACATTTGAAGTGGATCAAAACCTTTTTTTTAATGTGTCCCTAAAACCAAAACAATACCTGTTCTTGTCTTAGGACAACTTTGATTACCTTTTTTGATCCACTTCAAATGTTGACTACTGTATAGCCAAATCATAGCCATTAATGTTTAATATGCACTCATATGAAGTGGGATTTTGGACAAATGAGATTTAAGACTTGTCATATCTTGTCGGGCATCACTTATCACATTCGTCACTGCTTAAGACAAAAAGATGTTATTTTCGCTTTATGGTTTTGTGCTTGGTTAGCCTCCTGTAAATCCAATTTTTCTGACTTTTACTGTTTGTTTACATACTTTCTTTCATGTTAATTAGTTGTAATGAAAACAATTTGTCCTCATTGGAGTGAAAGTGTGCATTGCAGTGTTTCTGCACCATTGTTCTAAGACATCTGCAAGTAATTTGGCCTTTTTTAGGGGTAAAAACCCCTTTAACAAGGTAGTTTTCCACAGTCCCATAGATTTTACATTCATAGAACAGTTCTTCTCATTTTATGGTCTTTATTGACGTCAAAAAAATCTAAAAGCCATGGTATGCACTCACGCCTAGCAAGTTTTTAGTGTTTGTTTCTAGCACGCCATCTTGACAGGCTACCCGGCTTCAGCCAGCAGAATGTAAGAAAAATTAAAGATGATGTCTGTCAAGAAGGATAAAAAAAAGAGTTGTTTTGTTTGGTGTCCCACACATTAGTTTCGTATACAATTTTTTTAAGGAGACATCTTGTGTCTTTTATTTGTTTGGAAGTACATTTATATGTGAACAGCTTTAAATAATTTTGAATTTCAACAAAACAAAGGACAGATCATGACTCGGCGCTGAGCCGCTTTGTAATGGCAGTGAATGGGTGTTGAGATTTTGAAATGCACTCTCACGCATACGACAGTTAGCAGAAGCTAGACATTACAGTTTATAAAAGTTTAAATATGGATATTTGTCTCACACAAACGCGTTGATTTGCTTCAGAAGGCCTTTATTAACCCCCTGGATCCGTATGGAGCACTTTTTATGATGGATGGATGCACTTTATTGGACTTCAAAATCTCAACAGCCATTCACTGCCATTATAAAGTTTGGAAGAGCCAGGACATTTTTTTTAAAGGAAAAGTTCACTTCCATAACAAAAATTTAAAGATAATTTACTCACCCCCTTGTCATCCAAGATCGTCATGTCTTTCTTTCTTCAGTCGTTTTAATTAAACTATGTTTTTTTCTGGTGCCCCCAAGTTTGAACATCCAAAATGGAGTTTAAATGCAGCTTAAAAGGGCTCTAAACGATCCCAGCCGAGGAATAAGGGTCTTATCTAGCGAAACGACGGTTATTTTCTAAAAAAAAATTGTCAATTTATATACTTTTTAACCTCAAATGCTTGTCTTGTCTAGCTCTGCATGTACTCTGTGTATTCCAGTTAAAGGAGAAGTCCACTTCCAAAACAAAGATTCACATATAATGTACTCGCCCCTTGTCATCCAAGATGTTTATGTCTTTTTTCTTCAGTCGTAAAGAAATTATGTTTTTTATGGAAAATATTTTAACATTTTTCTCTATATAATGGACTGCTATGGTGCATTTTGAACTTTGAAAATGCAGTTTAAATGCAGCTTCAAACGATCCCAAATGCGGTTGTAAACGATCCCATTTGAGGAAGAATGGTGTTCTTCTTCCTTGGATGACAAGGGGGTGAGTACATTATATGTGAATCTTTGTGAATCTTTGTTTTGGAAGTGGACTTCTCATTACAAGAGTTAGGGTATGTTAAAAAACTCCCATTTCATTTCAAAATCATCCTACATTGCTGTTTTACCTTTTTTTTGTAAAGGGTGTTTGATCTTCTTTGCATGTTCACTTTGCAGTCAAATCATTTAGAGCTCTTTGAAGCTGCATTTTTGGAAATTCAAACTCTAGGGCACCATAGAAGTCCACTATATGGAGAAAAATCCTGAAATGTTTTCCTCAAAAAAACATAATTTCTTTACGACTGAAGAAAGACATGGACATCTTGAATGACAAGGGAGTGAGTAAATTGTGTAAATTTTTGTTATGAAAGTGAACGTCTCCTTTTAATGTAACTCTGATTGTATTTGTTTGAAAGACGAAGTCATGTACACCAAGAATGGCATGAGGCTGAATGATGTGGTAATTTTCATTTTTAGGTGAACTATCCCTTTAAACAACCAGGCATGGCACCTTTTTTGTATGTGTATAAAAGCCTAGACTTGTGGTCAACACTTATTTCCCAGCATTTGTTCTGTGGAGCGCTCATTTGAAGTGACACTCAAAGATAAGAGGGTTCTATTTTAGTTTTTAGTCAAAGGAACTGAGTGAATGGAGGTCTGGGAAGCTGAGATAGCGCTGGGCTCGTGTCATTCGGGCTGTTTTAGACCACCCATTCAACTGTGACCTCCACTACAGATCTATATACTGATATTTCCTTCATCTCATTTCATCGTCTTTGTTCGGAATGCAGCCTTTTGTTATTTATGTAGTTTGATTAGTATAATTTCTGGTTTTTATTACTCAGTAAATGTAGTCCATTAGAAGAAGATCTATGTGGTAAATTCACCCACATTGCCATGATAATTCACTAGTGTGGTCTGTCTAATTCTGTGGTTGAGGTAACTGTGACAGCCTGACAGAAGGCTGACATGGATGCCCATATTGCATCGGGCTCACATATCTGTACGGTTCAGCACACGCCTGGACCATCTCACTCTGAACAGATGGTTACATCTGAGCACAGCAGGGGTTTATGAGGAGTTAATTCATCAATGTAAAATTTAATAAAATAGACAGAAAACCATTGGAATTCATGGGATTGTAGAGTATTGAAAAACCTCATGTACTACAGAAAGTTTTGAATAATTAAATCTGTTTCAACGTTTTTAAAAGAAGTCATTAATGTGCACCAAGGCTTGTAACAGTAATACCGTAAGAGCATCATTCTCATCCTTTCATCAGATTTCCACCATGTTTTACAGAGGTTGTCAAAAGCTCTGGCCTGATGGAGTTTCAGTGTGAGAGGTGTGTCTTTCTCTCTCCTTTTTTACAGGAGTCTGGGTGCTTTGTAGTCGAAGGGTCCAGAAGTTTACGCTGTGAGTTCAGACCAGCCCTGAGCACGAAGCCCTCATAGTGACACAGTTTTCAGGGCCTCTCTAGTTACAGGCCTGGCCTTCCTGTCTTTCGAAGAAGGCTGAGGGAGTAGGGGGGGAACGTGTAGGGAACTTGAGCGTCCTCCAGTGAATTACACAATACGCCAGCTATGGAAAAGTCTGCTTCTCTGGAGACCATCCCAATGTTGGGAGTTAAAGTGTGTCCCCACCTTCCTCGTTACATCCCCTCCCCTGTCTCAGTCGCTCTGAGTTGTTTTTTTTCTCGTTCTCATCTCTCTCGCAGTCTGAGACTTTTTGCACCCAGTTTTCACTCAAGTTCAGCTCTTTGTCTTGAGTGTATTAGCACATGGGAACGAGGTTGTGAACCATTCAGAACTGATTTGTCAGTGCATGACAATTCCATTTTTAATTCAAATTTAAATTTAACAGGTGTTCCATGGTGTTCTAAAATGAGGAGACAAAGTACTAAAAGTTTTCTTCTTTTTTTTTTTGTCAAATGTAAATCAAATGTAAATTCATGTCCCAGTCATATTTAAAGTGATAGTTCACCCAAAAATGACAATTACCCCATGATTTACTCACCCTCAAGCCATCCTGTGTATATATGACTTTCTTCTTTCAGACAAATACAATCTGAGTTATATTTAAAAATATCCTGGCTCTTCCAAGCTTTATAATGGCAGTGAATGGCTGTTGAGATTTTGAAGTCCAGTAAAGTGCATCTATCCATCATAAAAAGTACTCCAAACTGTCACATTTTCTTGGTTAAATAAACATTACACTATCAGAATATTTGGTGATAATATAACATAATGAAAGATTTATAAGCAATTGTTTGGAGTCTGGTCATTTTTGACCAGGAACACCACAAGTGTGACTTTTTGTAATTTTGTACAAAATAAAAGCATTTAAAAGCAAACTTCCTGATTAAACATTAAAGCACACTAGTGTGATAAAGAGTGCAAATTTTCACAATTTTTTATCTCATATTGTGAAAATTATTCATAAAAAATGATTTTTTCACTCAAAAAACAAGGTACCTTCTCAGAAAAATGAGGCCTACGATTAATCGGATGCAGATAGAAACACAAAACCAGTCCTAAATAAAAGAAAACAAGTTGACAAAAAGAATGAATCCAATCTTTAGTGATAATATAGCATAATGAGAGATTTATTTTTGGGCTTTTTTATGCCTTTATTTGGAGAGGATAGTGTAGATAAGACAGGAAAGCATTGGGTGAAGAGAGGGGGGAGTGGTATCGGCAAAGGACCGCAAGCCGGGATTCAGACTCGGGTCGCTGTGAGCGCAATTGCACTGTATGTTGGCGTACTAACCGTGAGGCTATTGGCGCTGACCGTAATAAGAGATTTATAAGCAGTTGTTTGGAGTCCGGGAACACCACAAGTGTTACTAGGTGAAATTCTGAGAAGTATTTATACCCTGTGTGAACAAAGTCAGTAACTTTGAGTCCAATGCAATAACATTAACTAGTATTTTCGGGAAAAATAAAATCAATTTGACCTGAACACAACCAGAGAGTTAATCATGAGTTGAAAGGGAGCCAGTTCTTAAATTCTCAGTTTTGCCTAATGCCGTGCGGGAGAGATGGACTCCAGCACTTATGGTGACCATCAGCAGACATGACCTCAGTCTAATCAATGGAAACCATCAGAGAAACAGTGTTTCGCCTGACATGACTCTGCTCTCCCTGTGTGCAATGTTAGGTAACACGTTCCAGTCTGATTTTATTCAAAACAGTCAGCTTCTCAACCAGATGTTAGGCTATTAAAATTCAGGTGAATATGACTATTAGTACTTTTTTCGCTTTGGAAAATTGTCTCAGGCTTACGCTTATAATAACAAGACTGTTCGTGACATGAGGGAAGCCACTGGTGTGCTGTGTTTATGCTGTTCCTGCTCATTATTTTCTGTCTGTACTCTGTAGTAGTTCAATCTATGGCTGTACATGGGAAATTTCAGTCGTCCCGAGCACTTAGCTGCTGATAAGACAAACAACAGAGCTCTGTTCAGTGTCAGAGGGGCCAATTCTATCCCTCACATCACTCTCACATTGCTCTTTTTTCATTTAAATGTTTTTTAAAGGAACAGGAATCACCTATATTATTCAGCAGGGATACATTGCATTGATAAAATGGCAGGAAATGTATTTATAATGTGACAGAAGATTCCTGTTTCATGGTTTCCACAAAAATATTAAGCAGCACAACTGTTTTCAACATAAAAATTATAAAAAAAAGTTGCTTGAGCAACAGATCAGCATATTAGAATGATTTCTGAAGGATCATGTGACACTGAAGACTTCAGTAATGCTGCTGAAAATTCTGATTATAAATAATAAATTAAATTAAATTTTAATATATGTTAAAATAGAAATGAGTTCTTTTAAATTGTAATAATATTTCAAAATATTACCATTTTTGCTGTATTTTTTATCAAATAAATGCAGCCTTGGTGAGCAGAAGAGAGAAAAAGCAGCCAGAACATTCTGCAAAACATCTTCATTTGCGTTCAACAGAAAATTTAAAAATCAAACAGGTTTTCAACATGAGCAAACAATAAAGGATTGTACATTTTTAGGTGAAATTTTCCTTTTAAAACTGGGATATAATATCTGATTTCTAATTGGTGTTATTCTCAGCTTAAATTGAGTTTGTTAACTTACAAAAATCTGACCCTGGACCACAAACCCGGTCATAAGGGTCCATGTTTTTAAATTGTAATGTATACATCACCTGAAAGCTGAATTAATAAGTGTGATGTATGATTGGTTAAGATAGGAAATATTTGGCCGAGATACAACTGTTTGAAAATCTGGAATCTGAGGGTGCAAAAAAATTTATACTTTAAAAAAGTTGCCCAAATGAAGTTCTTAGCAATGCATTTTACTAATCAAAAATTAGGTTTTGATATATTTACGGTAGGAAATTTACAAAATATCTTCATAGAACATGATCTTTACTTAATATCATAATGATTTTTGGTTTAAAAGAAAAATCGATAATTTTGACCCATACAGTGTGTTTTTAGCTATTGCTACAAAAATACTTGTGCAACTTACGACTGGTTTTATGGTCCAGAGTCACAAATATGCAGAAGTACAGACTGCAAACAAGACTGTTGTCTGGCTGAAGGATGTAGTACACTGTACTGCATGTTGTAAATATAATATAAGAGGAACCACCTAAAATAACAGCGACTTCTCTCCATAAAGGCATTCTGAGATAAAACGAATGTCAGCACAGACTCTGCCTTGATTGTTCGATTAGGCAGCGCACGGGGAGTCTGTGCCAGCATTAGGCAGAGGCAGTCACGCAATGGGATCAGCTTAAAACAGAAACATGTGTGGGCAAAGGGGGTTGAATTAATACCAAAGACCTTTCCTTTACTTTTTTTTTTCTTCTCGTTTACCCTTTTTCTCTGGAATAGCAACAACCAGTAAACGAGAGTTTCCCTAGAATGAGCCTGGCAAATGGAAGGAAATGACATCATTGGGGGTTGTAATTGATGTCTTCAGCATTTTTTTCAGCAGTTGGTCTTGGCTAGAGTCGTACTTGTTGCGTTTCAAAGCTGCTTCCTTCAAATTAGACTGTGTAGTTTAACCTAAAATTTGCAGGTACATTCCATGAATTACTATAGTTAACAAATTAAAGGATTACAGTAGTTCACTTCCAGAATAAAAAAATCCTGATAATCACCCCCATGTTATCCAAGATGTTCATGTCTTTCTTTCTTCAGTTGAAAAGAAATGAAGGTTTTTGAGAAAAACATTTCAGGTTTTTTCTCCATATAGTGGATTTCAATGGGGATCAGTGGGTTGAAGGTCCAAATTGCAGTTTCAATACAGCTTCAAAGGGCTCTACACAATCCCAGCTGTGGAATAAGGGTCTTATCTAGCAAAACGATTGGTCATTTTCTAAAAAAACAAAAATGTATCTACTATTTAACCACAAATGCTCATCTTGCACTAGCTGTGTGATGCGCGTGTACAATTTCACGCATTGCGTAATCACGTTGGAAAGGTTGTGTGCGGTTAGTTCTTTGTCTGTGTACTTCGGTTCAAAAAGGTCCATCTCATTTTCTCCTCCAACTGGAAAATTGTACGACATGCTTTTTTTTGTAAAGAGCGTTTGACTTTCTTTGCACGTTCGCTTTGTAAACACCAGGTCGGTACTTTCATCTACATCACATGGCCTTTCCAAAGTGATTACATAATACGTGAAGTCCAGCTAGTGCGAGACTAGCATTTGTGGTTATAAAGTATATACATTTTTATTTTTTTAGAAAATGACCGATCTTTTCGCTAGAAAAGACCCTTATTCTTCGGCTGGGATCGTGTAGAGCCCTTTGAAGCTGCATTGAAAGTGCAGTTTGGACCTTCAACTCATTGGTCCCCATTGAAGTCCACTATATGGAGAAAAATCCTGAAATGTTTTCCTCAAAAACTCTCATGAAACAAAGACATGAACATCTTGGATGACATAGGGGTGAGTAAATTATCTGGAATTTTTTATTCTGGAAGTGAACTAATCGTTTAAAGATTCAGTCATCTACTGGTTTACACAAAACTGTGGTTTATTGGACAAAATACTGTGTTAATACCATGTTTTTTAAACATGTACAATAGTATTATTTATTCAAAACATAATTTAGTTATTTGTTATTGTTATATAGTCCTTAAATGGTCAGTTATGTAACAAAGTACCATTTTCATGTAATGCCACCACTGTACCAAGGTACCACTTTTTTTTTTTTTAAGATTTATTTTTGGCGTTTTTATGCCTTTAGATAAGACAGTGTACATGGACAGGAAGCAAAGTGGGAGAGAGAGAGGGGGGTGGGATCAGGAAAGGTCCACAAGCTGGGATTCGAACTCGGGTCGCCCAATGGCGCTATATGGCTATATGACCCTTATGACTGGTTTTGTGGTCCAGGGTCACTATGTGTCAACGTGCTAACCATGAGGCTATTGGCACCGACCCTAGGTACCACTTTTTAAGGTACTTTTAGTTGGTGTAGTACAGTCTCTTTTCAGAAATGATCTTCAAACTGAGTTATTTGTAAGACTTAATAATGAATGCTATCAAATGAATCAGCCTTACAGCATTAGCACTGATTATTTGAAGATAGGAGTTATCATATGTCAAACAGTCTGTGTTTATCCTAGTGTCTGGCTCATTGTTTAGAGTATTTGGTGAAAAAACATTTAAAAATCTATGACTGTTAAGCAGATGATCAGATTGTTTTGGTTGTGTTTGAGATGCGTTTATTAGGTTATTTCTCCCACTTACCACTGGACAGGAGTTTAGGGAGGAACAAATTACATTTGGGTGTGCTAAACTGAATCATTTATATGGGATTGATCTCATTTTCAGCCTCCTTGTGGTTTCAGCCTAAGACGTCATCCTTTTCGCTAAGACGAAGAGAGAGAGACGGACTGACATCGACCGTAATCCTGTTTCTCCCGCAGTTTCATTTAATTTTAGATCCCTTTGTGTTTTATTTTAAAAGCATCATGCAACACACTTCATCCGTTGTTCATAAAGGAAGTCGTCAATCGGTCATAAGCGTGATTTTATTAGCTGTGTGGCCATGAAGAGCTCAAAATAGAGAGGCTTACTGTTTCTTTTTGTGATGATAATCACCTCACTGTCTTTGTAGTTTTTTGCCTCCCAAAGGGCATGCAAGCATACTGTGTTTTGTAATTACTTCCATAAATTAAACCGCATTTGTGCAGAAATGCATACATACATAACATGCACAAGGGAGTTTGCACATGTCGTTTTTGTGGATATTTGTCGCTATGCGCTTCGTCCCATTGACATTTACATTTGCATCTGACACGTATCTCTCTCTCGCTGTCTGTGAAAGCGATAGCTCGCACAATTGCCAGACTGTTCATGCGTTACACGGTTGCATTTCTGTACCAGGTGGCAAAGGGAGTCATTGCCGCACTGTTGTGTGGAGTCAGGGTATTTCCCCTGCTGCCCGTCTGTCGGCCGAGAGGCTGCCTGCCATTACTCACGATAAACACTGCTCATTTAGGCTGAAGGTGACCCTCCTGCAATTAATTATTGAACTTGTGCGTCAATCAGGATTATTAAGTCACTCCATCATTAATTACTTTATTGTCTTTGCTTGAATGTCGTCAGAGTTTCTGTTGGTGCCATTTTACATCATTTTGTTTCATCTAACCCACAAAAGCGTATTGGTTTCAGATATCGTATGATATAAGTAAGCTTAATCTGACAACATATTATAGAGAAGGATTAGGTCTAGACAGTGTAGCTAAAATAATTGTAATATTTTAGTCTTGTCTTTTTTTGTCTATATACAATATCCCTTTTTTTTTAACCAAATAGCTGCTGTAGAAATCCTTTTCTAACAATGTAAGTCTTTACTATCACTTTTTTATCAGTTTAACACATCCTTGTGGAATAAAAGTATTAATTTCTTTCAATAAAAAGAAAGAAAAAATGCACTGACCCTAAACTTTGAACAGTAGTGTATATTGTTACAAAAGATTTCCATTTTAAATAAACTCTGTCCTTTTTAACTCATCAAAGAATCCAAAAAAAATATTAAGCAGCACAACTGTTTTAACGTTGATAATAAATCAGCATATTAGAATGATTTCTGAAGAATCATGTGACACTGAAGATTAAAGATTGTTTTAAATTGCAATAATATTTCACAATATTACTGTTTTTTTCTGTATTTTAATCAAATAAATGCAGCCTTAATGAGCAGAAAAGACTTTTTTAAAAAACTTTAAAAAATTTTCCTGATTGTAAACTTTTGAACAGCAGTTGTAACACATAATAATCCAGGCATGTTTTTTCACACTTAAGGCATAATATTATTTATTTTATTATTATTTTTTTATTTATATGCACCAATATAACCATACAGTTCATCGAAGACATGATCAGTTAACAACAGTTCCTCCGTCAAAGCGCGTCTGATGCTAATATGTGCATAAACACCACTGAGCCTCACAAAATCCATTATAAAACACTCACAGAACATTAATTTGGACAACTGTGCAAATATATTGAAATGTCACGCAAAAATACTAGGGATCAAAGCCCTGAGAGCGTGCATAGTTAGGGAATCAATAGCGGACTTGTACATGCCTAATGTACGACTCGCGTCATACATCACGAGCAAGTTCGTTATAACTCTGATCGTCTTTACCTTTACATTAGCGGTTTGCTTCATGCAGCCGAGAGATGTAGTTTGCGTGAAGCGGCTGGAAGTTTTGAGCCGCCGTTCAGTCTGTATTTAACAGCGCGGTGAGGCTTGCTGCACCGAGTCTGAAGCAATCAATCACAGAACACGAGAGAGGCCGTGCTTTGATCATTTTAATCTAAGACATTAATAATGAAATTAAACAATTATAGGATAATATTGAAATGAATTTTAAGCTGGAGGGTCACTGAGGGTCTCTAGTGGGCCACGACCCCCCTGGTTGGGAACCCCTGTTCTGTTGTACCATACATTTTGATCATGATAAGTACTGTTAAAACCACACATATAGCACCTCAGTACCATGGTTAACCATATCTATATGGTTTCTAGGTATGATAAACAGTAGTCTAAATACATTTAGTATAAATGCACAAACATTATATCTTAATCACAAAAACATACCAGTTATATACATTAAATGCATGTCTGCATTAATAATATAATAAAATTTGAAGTGAATATGCCACATTTCTGTCACAGTACCATGGTTAGCAATTTGTAGATTTAAAAGCCTTCTGACTGTATTATTGCGTACAGTGTTTCTCCTGTTTGTCTTCGCTGAATTCAGGCACTTCACACTGGATCTCACAGCGCTGTTTAGTGCTCTCGTCAGTTTTATATCACTAATAACAGTAGAGTACAGACTGGACTGTTCCACTTTCTACAGGCTTTTGTTTGACTTAGGACAGAGTCCTCTTTGCTTGTCAGTCATAGATGTGTTACATGACTTTCAGCTGTAGTGTTTTCAAAACTGGGTCAACAACCCATTTTGATTGGCCTAGCAGCACAGAAATTGGTGGTTGGGGCTTTAATGTTTTATTGAATGGCTCCTGAGGGAATAGGGATCTGAGAATAGAAATCTAAATGTCCGAGCATTCATCTGATGAGGTCAGAGGTCAGGCAGTAATCTGTGCCTCTCCTGTCCCGTTTGTTAGCTTTAGTCTTGCTCAGTGACCTGAGAAATGGTGGATCAGCAATTGATGTTTGGTCGAGATAGTTGAACGCATTAGCATTCACCCGTGTGTCATTTAAACCACTTATTGCCACAGTAAGACTAATTAATGACTCTCGCATCCCACTCAAAGAGACTTGTACATCAAACTGTGGATATTGATGATTCCTGCGAGTTTTAGAGCTTCATCAATCATGCAGCTGCAATTTTGCACTAGGTTTATGGTTTCTTTAGAGCTGTACATCAATACTCTCTTTCATGTCAGTGTGCAGGATACTGTATGCTGTGGCCCAATTTGCGTAGTATGCAAAATGAGAATCAGTGCATCCCAAAATCATAATATGATTTTAAAAATAAAATGAGATCATTTAAATAATTTTATGTGGCTTTTTAATAATTTAGAAAACTGCATGGGCTAATATTGTCCACTTCAACTTTTTTAAATGAAATTGGTGAGGTCTTTTAAGCTTTTTAAGTTATGTATTTTAATTATAGTTATTTTTTTTTATTTGTATGATTTTAAAGTTAAGTAACATTGAATTTAAAGCTACTAAATATAGCTATTGTGCAATATTATTATGCAATATTTGCATTTGCATGCAAACTTGAGTTAAACATACAATATAATAATGTAATATAATATAATACAATGTAATATAATAATAATTTTAATAATTAGCAATAGCAAGTAGACAATCATGGTTCATGAGTGTAAATTAAAAGCTGAAAGTATTAAAAAGACCTACTGTTTCAGTAGAAAATATTAAAAATTGTGTTATTTCAGTTTTATTTATATGATTTATAGTGATCTAGTTAGGGCCCTATGAAAACTGTTTCTTTTTTTCCCAATTTCCGTTTAATTTTTTTCCGTTTTAAATTTTGTAGACTCTATTTTAATGGTTAAATTAAGAAATATTCATCAAAAAGCTTGTCTAATTAAATGAAAAAAATCATGAAAAAGTACACAATTTAACAGCAGTTTGTTAAAAATATAACACATTTTTAATGCCCTATTAACAATGCCCACTTTTTTTGTATTCCTTCTTTTGGATTTCATTTTAATGGTTTCATTAAAATTTAACAATCAGAAACATCTCTAATTTATTGATTTTATTTTTAAAAATAAATATTTATTTATTTATTTATTTTTATTATTATTATTTTATTTTATTTTATATATATACACATATATATATATTTTTTTTTTCAAAAAAACTTTCTGGTAAATGTTCCTTAAATAATGTTTTAATATTTTTTTTTAATTAGTGGTAGTAGTAGTACTGTCGTTGCCAGGTTTTCACAATAAAACCCTCCCAACTGCTACTTAAAACAAGCCCAAAAGTGGCTCAGTCATGTTTAAAGGGGGGGTCCCCTATTTAAGAATTGCCTTCATTTAAAAATCATTTAAAAATATTACGTTATTGGGGTCACTTCAGCCCACAGGCATTAAAAACAACCTGCAGTAAAACAAAGAAAACCGCAGACTTGGCAGCACTGGTCATTTACATTCAGTAATATATTTTTGTCACAATTTCTTTAAGTTAAACCAAACTTGTATTTTGACGAGCTGCTGTGAAGGCCCTTAAGTTTCGGTGTTCAATAGTTTGTTTTTCACAAGAAATGGTAAAATGCTCATGAAATGACTCTCAGAGCAGTTCTAGAGATTGTTTATGTGTTCATGTACTCATATGCAGTACTCATGTACAGTACATTATGGCGGCTGATGCTGAAAACACGGCGAGCGTCACGCGTGTGTAGTCTGTGCCATTCATTCACACAGAGATGCAAAACAAGCAGAATTCATATTCAAATAGTATTTTTGCAGCTTAATATTTATAGATGGGTTAAATGTACTGACCTACTTTTGATTTACTCAACCAAAATTTGGCAAATTCTGTGACATTCTGCGTTTTAGTTTTAGTTAACAATGACACTGAGTGTCTTTACTTTTTCTCACAGTCATTGTTAAGGTCTAACAACTGTTTCTCTTTATTCTGCTTCATTCTCTTTTCTCTGTTATTGAGTTGATCATCTGTTTCACACAGCCGCCTGCTTTATAGGGGCTTCAAACACTTGGCCCAGAGCGTTGCACTGAGTAACGCTGCCTCATAGACTATCAAAGAACTATTTACTCTGAAGAAGCCCAAACACTGAGCATACTGACCTGATTAATGTCACATAAGATGTTGTTTCTTTTGCGCATTGCTGTTGTGTGATTTATATTTGATAAAAATTCTCACATAATTGATACCAAAAAGCTATTTCTCTCTCTCTTTTTTTCATCGCCTTTAAAGGGGTCAGTGGACTTGGCTGACGCTATGGAACTTTCTCTAATGCTGTTTCTTTTGATGACAGAGCCAGAGTTTTATATGAAGGCGTGTTCTCTCTTACATCCATGTCTTATTTTCTTTTTTGGGGGTTCAGAAGTCTAAATATAGAATTGTGGGTTAACAAGAAGACTGTCTGAAGTCCATGTGTTGGGGGAGATTCTTCAGAAGGCTGAGTGATGTCAGTTAATGCTGAGTCACAAAACCGTCTGGCTTATGCTTTGAATCTGAGACGTTGTTGAAATATTACTACGTTTCTGTGAATCATAATCAAGTTTTTATTAGTTTCATTATGATGTCTACATGCGTAATCTCTTTTGAACCTTGAGCTGCATTGAATGTTATTTGCTGCAGATGACTAGCTGTTCCTGCATTAGCATTTGAATGTAAATGGAAAACGGGTAGCATGAATTAAGCATTAAGAAGGTATAGAGGTAAGCTTTTTATGCTAAAAGTGGAGTCCCTCCTCTGTTTTAGTTAATTCAACTTAATCTGTATCTTTTTCTAGTTTTGAAATCAGGAGGTCACAGTTCATGCATTTTCTGTTGGAAAACATTTGTTTTATCTGTCATTTTTATGGTTGGTTTGAGGTCAATTGTAAATAATGAGGTCAAAAATAGCATATGCATTGACTTTCTCATTGATCAATGCCACCTTGCAAATTCTCCTGATCATGATTTGATATTTGTGACCTGGGACCACAAAACCAAGGTCAATTTAGGGTCAGTAAGGGTCAATTTTTTGAATAAATAAGCTTCTATTGATGTATAATTTGTTACGATAGGACAATATTTGGTCGAGATACAACTATTTGAATATCTGGAATCTGAGGGTGTAAAAAAATCAAAATATTAAGAAAATCGCCTTTAAAGTTGTCCAAATGAAGTTCTTAGCAATGCATATTACTAATCAAAAATTAAGTTTTTATATATTAATCGTAGGATATGTACAAAATATCTTTACTTAATATACTTAATATGATTTTTCGCATAAAGGAAAATTCCATTATTGTGCCCCATACAATGTATTGATGGCTATTGCTACAAATATACCTGTGCTATGATGGTTTGTGAGAGAATTAGGGGTCCACCGATATGTGTTTTCAGGGCCGATACCAATTATTACAGATCCAGTAGACCAATACTGATAATTCGAACCGATATATATGTCTGGTGTAAAACTTAAAATTAATGTCAAAATTAAAAATAACAGCTCTGACAAAAGTTTCTTTAATTCCTTTAAGTTATTTTATCGGCAAATCGATATTGAAAACCGATAACTATAAAAGTGCTTAATATCGGTGCCGATAGTCGGCCAGGGCAATAATCGGTCATCCAATTATCGACCAAATAGTATGTTTATCATAGCACTAAAACCCACAACTGTTAGAAATTGTATGCTGTATGACTTTATCAAGTGTGTATTGTAATGCCACACTATATGTGAACAAATGTAGCTAAGATATTTTTGGCGTGACATTTGTGGTCATGTGTTGAAACATTTACTTTACAATGCAGTGAAAGTAGGTCTAAATCCATAAAGTGCGTCACTTTGCACAATGACAAATTTGGTTTAAGTTACATCATTTCTCAAAAAAAAGAGGAAGAATCATTTACCTAACGTCGTCAGGGAAAACTAGCCTCATCCGAATAAGGCATAAGAGTGTTTTGCTCACTCATGCTTCATTAAGAAGCATCTCACCTTTGCCTTCCATCCTTCGTCTTAGAATGGGTCATTTCATTACTGTGCAGCTGCCTCTGAATACCAAGCCAAACACTGCCAGCTTTTATGCCCAACCTCCAGACCCGCCGTAAAAAGCAATGCAGATGGAAAGTTTATAAAACGTGAAGTGGAATATAAACCAGACAGGCTGATACTGCTTTCAGGAATCCTTCTTGAAAGTAGCACGCTTAATTATTTAAATACTCTCCTGTTTCGTGACTTTGGCACATTCCAAACCTCCCGCACATGTGTGAGATTGTGACTTGGGTAATCGCGACAATGCGACTTATGCAAGAGAAAAGGCCTTGAAGCATCTGGGTGCAATGGCATGATGAAACTCCTCAGAACTGTTTGATGTAACTGTGTGAAATAACGTCCAGTGATCTCACTCTGCATTTGAGTTTTACTCTGCTATTTACTGATTTGATTGATGTAATTTGTTGACATTAATCAGTCAAGAATCATGAATCAGTTCAAAATCAATATTTCTTCCAGTTACTCAACCTTACTGGTTCAAAGGATGAATAGAGATGTGTTTAAAGGATTCGTTTACTTCCAGAATAAAAAAATTCCTGATAATTTACTCACCCCTATGTCATCCGAGATGTTCATGTTTTTCTTCAGTCGAAAAGAAATTAAGGATTTTGAGAAAAACATTCCAGGGTTTTTCTTCATATAGTGGACTGCAATGGGAGTCAATTGGTTGAAGGTCCAAATTCCAGTTTCAGTGCAGCTTCAAAGGGCTCTACACATCCTAGACGATGAATAAGGGTCTCATCCAGTGAAACGATCAGTCATTTCTAAAAACAATAAATAAAATTACGTAGTCACGTTGGAAAGGTCACGCTTGACCTAGGCAGAAGTACTGACCCAGTGTTTACAAAGTGAACGTGCAAAGAAAGTCAATCGCCCTTTACAAAAAAAAGGTTAAACAACGATGTCGGAGGATTTTGAAGTTGGATGAGAAAATTTGATGGATTTGTTCGCTCTACTCTACCTTTCTGAACCGATGTACACAGGCGAAGAATTAACCACACTTGACCTTTCCAACGTGATTACGCAATGCGTGAAGTCATAGAGCTAGTGCAAGATGAGCATTTGTGGTTAAAAAGTATAATTGCATTGATTAGGTATGTGCATTGCTTTGTGCATTTAGCTGTTTTTCAGTTAGCATTAGATAATTTCATTTACTTGATTTTATTGTCTTTGTGTCTCCCTCAGTCTGGCCTTTGGAGGCTCCAAACATGGCAAATGGGTCTTCAGTGGAAGTGCTGCATAATGCGTCCTCTGCCTTGTCGGGATTTTCTCTCACACCTAGTTCGGATCCATCCAAAGCCACAGAGAATTACAATCACAATGTTAACACTGGATCCCTGAACTCTGCCACAAGCCCAGAGCCTCTTGTCACACCTCCTTTACTTTCCCTAAAGTCTGGAGAGGGTGTTGGATATACCCCCAGAGGTTCCTCCAGACAGCCTCGACAGCTAAATTCTCCAGTGCCTACCTCCCATAATGTGCCCTTATCTTGGTCTGCTATCAGCCCAGCTCCTCAAATACCACAGGCCACAGGTTCATCTGCGCCGTCTAGCTTGCCTTCAGTCGGACAAGATTCTCCTGAGGAGCCTCCTGTTCCTTCCCCTCAAATGCAGTATGGAACGGTGGGAGTCAGGGAATCTGTGGTTTCATTTGGAGACAGATCCAGTAGAATCCAAGACCTCCAGTTACAACCCAGCCGTGACCCCAACACCCAGCTTGGCTATCAGCAGTTGGAGCCAAGTCATGTGGTTTTCATACACCATCAAATGTCTTCAGCGTCTGTCGAACCAACTATGGGCCCACCTGAAGACTTTTTCCCAACCAACACCATGGATGTGGACTATGGTTCTGGAGATTACCTAGAAACAATGTCCTTCATGGGATCTGAAGGCAACGACTATTCCCTAGTTAGCAATCTTCCCTCTGATGTATATGACTTTGAGGACTCGAATTCAGAGACCTATGACACCACGTTCCCTACAAGAATGGTGATGTCTTTTGCAAGCAAACACTTGTATCCCTCCTCTACTAGTGTTAGTAATTCTTTCTCCAGCAAGCTTGTCGAAAGTCTTAGTTTTAATGGCAATTCAACCTTGAATGGAGCCACCACTGACTTAACCAACCACGTAACAACCTTTCAGAGTTTTACAACCGTTGTGCCCTTTACCACATCCACATTCACCAGTATTTTGACATCATACCTTAGCCACACCATTCCTCCATCGCTTTCAACCATCAACCCGACCAGAGTCCATTCTTTATCCATTCTCCCAACAACTTCAGATGTCTTAAACCTGAACCAGCCTGTCAATGAGAGTTTAGAGTTAGCATCTGACTGGCCCGGCACTGTTACAATCCAACCCACTGATGTTCTTTTACCAGACATGAACAGTTTAGAGTACTACACCATTCAGTTGACCAAGGACAATGGTAGTTTGCCAGAGTCCAGTGCCAATCTGACGACCTCTAGTGTTTTCTCTTTCATTCCGGTTGGCACCACACATATCGTGAGCACTAGAACCTACACCGTTGACCCAAGTTACATGCTAACAGCTTTGTTTGATGAAGATCTGCAACCTACAAGTAACAGCTCCTGGACTGAAGAATCCTCAACGGATATCTCTGGATTTGAGCCTTTTAATACCACTATCTTGGATCCGTCTGAAGTTGGACCAACAAATGCTACAGTGCCATACTTGGAGCCGTCGTTTACACCAACACCCTCAATAGAGACTTCAACGTCATTAGGAGATATAAACTCGACCACTGATTGGGCTACCACACCTTTTATACCATACAACACTTCCTTACTGGTGACTACCCCACCTCCGGTGACCAAGGAACCAGATGGCATGTCTTCTGTCAATGACAGCCAATGGATTAGCACCTCACTTCCAGCAGAGACTGTCTTACCTAGTAGTGTACGTCCCACTGTTTTAGTAACCAGCTCTATCAGTGTTTCTGAATACCCAAATGACTTAGCCTTCAACATCACCTCCACCCCTCCTGCAACAGAGATGGCTGATGAAGGATTTGTGTCTGGAACAACACCTGACACCATGGTTACTGATAGCGATGACACCACACCAGTCGGTAGCCTTACAACCACGTCCTCCCCAGTATTACATAATGACACTACTGTGGCGCCTTTCACTATCACAAGCTCCAGCAACACAACAGTGACTACCTTGAACGACATGGCAGTTACAACCTTATCCACAGCCCCTCCAACAACCACTGCCCGGAAGTATCTTTGCAACATCACTAAACCTGACACCTACTTGATCAGAGTTGGTAAGACATAACAGAAAAAAATAAGATTAGAGTGGAACTCAATCTAAAAACCACTAATGCACCTTAAGCAGTAGTTGTATTAGTAATAATGCAAGCATAATTTTATAGTAGGGATGCATGATATTATCGGACCAATATCAGAATCGGCAGATAATGGATTTAAATGTAAATATCAGCATCGGCCCGATATTAAAAAATTATGCCGATAAGACTTGGTGCTGTTTACAGACAAAAGGAAATATATCTGCATCAGCATCAGCTATCAGGCAAAATGAGTAAAAAATACCGGCATATCGGCCAAAATCCAATATCGTGCATCCCTATTTTATAGTATTTTATTTTAAGTTTTGAGGCTCCAAGAATAACATTAAGACTGATATTTTTTCTCTGTTGTAGGGTTTCCTCCAGGGTCCACTGCTGGATATGCCAAAGCCAAAGTCAGAGAGATTCTCAAAGTGGAGTATAACCGCTCTGTAGAGCTACAGGTACTGTGGCAATGCAATGAATATGTTTGTTTTTCTCCTCCTCTTTTTTTTTTTTTCTTTTTGTTGTCTTTATTGATTTTAAGCAGCGACAGCTTGTACTATATCTAAAACTATTTTAAACAGTGTTACAATGCAATTACAATTACAAATGCCTTTATTATAGATGCTGTTTTCATTAATTGCATTAATTGGAATATTTGCAGTTTTTTTTTATTTATTTGTTATTAACCAGCAATATTTAATTGCAAAAAGCAGCAATTTTTTAATGATGAAAATAAAATATTTGTTTTAAAAGAACATGATCTAAATGTCCATGCATATATTTTAATGCATATTTTGGGATATTAAAATGCACCTTGATGCAAAGAAATAATGGAGGAAATGGATGGAATGTTGCACACACACAAAATAAGAAGAGAGAGAGAAAAAATTGTGATATTCCTATTTATTTTATAAATTTAATTCATAACTTTGTTGGAAACACACTGCCAGACAAAAGGTTTTAAACAGTACGATTTTTTTTTATTTTTTATTTTTTTAAAGAAGTCTCTTCTGCTTCCCAAGCCTGCATTTATTTGATCCAAAGTACAGCACGAACAGTAAAAATTTGAGATATTTTTACTATGTAAAATAACTGATTTCTATTTAAGATTATTTTAAAATGTAATTTTATTCTTGTGATTTTTAAAGCTAAATTTTAAGCATCATTACTCCAGTCACATCATCCTTTAGAAATCATTCTAATATTCTGATTTGTTGCTCAAAAAACATTTATCATTATTATGGAGGTGAAAATAGCAGAGTAGAATTTTTTTCAGGTTTCTTTGATGAACAAAAAGTTCCGAAGAACAGCATTTTTCGAAATAGAAATATTTAGTAACATTATAAATGTCTTCACTTTTGATCAATTTAAAGCATCTTTGCTAAATAAAAGTATTAATTTCTATAATTTCTTTCCCAAAAAAATAAAAAATATTGACTCCAAGCTTTTGAATGGTGTAGTGTATAATGTTAAAAAAGCTTTTTATTTCAGATAAATGCTGATCTTTGGATATTTCTATTCAATAAATAATCCTGAAAAAAATGTACTCAACTGTTTTAAATATTGATAATATTAATAATAATAAAATCAGCATATTAGAATGATTTCTGAAGGATCATGTGACACTGAATACAGGAGTAATGATGCTGAAAATGTAGCTTTACGTCACAGGATTAAATTACATTTTAAAATACATTCAAATAGAAAGCAGTTATTTTAAATAGTAAACATTTCAGAATATTGATGCTTTTGCTGTATTTTGGATCAAACAAATGCAGGCTTGGTGAGCAGAAGAGACTTCAGCTGAGACATTAGGCTGAAAGGTTGGCTCTTTTCAGAATTTAGCGTGATATTTACAATTTAACCCGTTTATTCTTGGGTTGAACCACAGTTTTGTAATCTAGTGTTGTGTCAGTGAAACATACAGATAAAATCATCCCTTCCTGTTTTATCTCTTGGGTCCTCATGAACAAACAACACCTAATTTGGCTCAGTGGGAACTGACTGTTTTTTGTAACTCTGTGCATTTAAACAAAATACAGAATCAGGCCCACAGAAAGGCTTTTTGGTATTTCTCCATATGGTTTAGAAGGATTTGAAATTGCTGTTACAAATATGATGTACACATCATTGACATCAGAAGTTCCTAATAAGCTCTTTTGTGTGTTGTAGGTAGTGAAAGCTCCTCCAGACTTTGTATTTCGGGCTGTGTCTGGTGCAGTAGTTTACACTGCCATATCAGTCATTAACACACTGAGAATCTCTGCTCAGACCACCAGCTCCTTTATGAGTGTGTCACCTATCAGTCCTGTACCTGGCCTGCAGTATCATGTACATACAGGTAATTTCAGTGAAAACTTCACATCACAGTTTTTGAATGTTCTCTCTGGCATTTATATGACTATATGTATGTCTTTTGTCCATCTGCAGTTCTTCAGTTTGTACCCAGCCATGTAGATGTGCGAATGTGTACCTTCAGTGAGCAGGCAGAGAAGGGTCTGATCACAGCCTTAGCAGAAGTCCGCCGACGCTCACAGGAGTCGACGAACTTCACTGTAAATGTATGTCGAATGCTTTACCCAGCTTATGGTATTAAGAGCTCAGCTGAGTTTCAAAGACCCATAACCTGACACTGAACTTCTTGAAATCCCCTTAATTACGAATTATTTCATTTAGTTCTGCTTAAACTACTCTTGCTATATAATGTAAATGAGCCAAATGAGAATTACGTTTTAATGTTTTTATCCTTGAACGAGCAATTTTTTGATTTTAGCAAAAAGCAGCATGCTTTTAACTTCACTTGTATGATGTGAATTCAAGGCTTGATTGCCTTCGGTGCAGTGGGATGACATCATCTCCAACTGTTTGCTCTGATTGGATAAGGAAAGCGCAGGACTGCTCAATTCAACCGTTGTCAAGGCAACAAAACTAATGGCTCTTATTCATTTCATTCACTTGCGTTCAGAAAGTGTATGCACTGCTTTAATAGATCAGTGAGTGTGAATGAAGAGGCTTGAGCTGAAAACGTATGAGCATTCAAGGATAAAGTGTGTATGCAATGATTGAAAATCCGAATATGGTTTATAAAATTGTACAAAAATATATCAGTCTTGATCTCTAATTCTAATGTCTAATTGCTTTAGGTTTACATAATTGTATCTTAGAGACTGAATTGTTTTGTAGATTTTAAACATCACTGCGACTTCTGTGGACACGGAGCCACGACAGCAGAAGGTTCCAGTGGAGATCACCTTTGCTGTGCGTGATATCCGCGGGTATGTGCCGGGGACAGAGGTGAGCGCCCAGCTTCGACAGCTCAGTGTGGTCGAGTACAGCTACTACCTGGGCTTCCCTGCATGGCAGATAGCAGAACGTGAGTTTACGCACTAATTTCTGTATAATTACATGAGAACACTATCACTGTCCCCTCTGTGGGACGCCTAAGTTAATCCTAAGTAAATCCTAATCCAATCATGACAAACTATACATCTTTGGGAAGGTCTAAGACTCCTAAATATATATTTTATCATATTTTTTGTTAGAAATTATGTAGGAAAAGTAATAGATTAATATATGTCAAGAGTGCAACTACATCGTAACATGAGTTCTGACCTTTGTCACAAAAGACTTTCTTC
>JAHKKF010516327.1:27247-43736 GCA_019740295.1 Labeo calbasu | reverse complement strand
AAAAAAAAAAAGTCAGAATTGTGAGAAGTCAGACTCTGGGAGATACAGACTTGCATTTGCGAGAAAAAAGTCAGTTATCTCAATTCCGACTATTTCTCGCAATTGTGAGTTTATATCGCGCAATTCTGAGGGGGGAAAAAAAAGTCAAAATTGTGAGATTCAGTGGCAGAAACAGGTTTCCATATGTAGGTCCCTTAAAAGAGTGAAACTGACATAAAAACTTAATTTAAAAAAAAAAAAAAAAAACAAACCCTTCTGCTTGATTAACGTTCTATTAAAATGCTCAATTCTGCAATCACGAAAAAAGTGACCAAACTGAATAAAATTCTGCAACTAAATAATCATAATAATAATGGGTTCATATGACCACTTTTAATATACAAAAAATAATAAATCCTCTAACTAACCACAAATTCAACAACAACAACAACAAAATTACATTTCTCCTATTCACAGGAATGGCATTAAAATCCTTCACAACAAGGTTGGGGTTTTTTTTTAGCTCAAAACAAATGAAATACGTGACCCTGGATCACAAAACCAGTCATAAAGGTCCATTTTTAAAAACTGAGATTTATACATCATCTATACATCATTTATACATCAAACCTGAATAAATAAGCTTTCCATTAATGTATGATTTGTTAGGATAGGACAATAGTTGGTCAAGATTCAACTATTTGAAAATCTGGAATCTGAGGGTGCAAAAAAAAAAATCTAAATATTGAAAATATTGCCTTTAAAGTTGTCCAAAAAATTCCTTAATGTATATTACTAATCAAAAAAAAAAAGTTTTCATATATTTACAGTAGAAATTTTACAAAATATCTTCATGGAACAAAAACATAATAATGTTTTTTGCCATAAAAGAAAAATCAATCATTTTGACCCATACAATGTATTTTTGGCTATTGCTACAAATATACCCCAGCGACTTAAGACTGGTTTTGTGGTCCAGGGTCACATATTTGAAATAATTCCTAAAAACACAAACGTCCCTTGAATGTGTTTGATCACAACATGACAAGGTAAAATGATACAATGCTACCTGATATCTCTACCAAATGTTCTTATAGGCAACATAAGCTCTGGAAAACAAATAAAACTCATGATGCAAAGAAATCATTTTTACAAAGCTAAATAGAGCATTAGATGTTGGCGAAAGACTCATCACCACAACAAAAACAGCAGTGGTTCTTTCATGCTAAGAAAAACCCCAAAACACACCATAAAGTGCTTGCAGTCCCCATAAAGTATCACAGTATGAACATTTCAGTCTGTGTTCTTGGGCTGAGAGACTGCACATACTGATTCAAAGGGCTAATTCAGTAGCCCAGCTGATCGACAGCATCATAAAAGCATAAATAGAGTAAAAAATCTGAAACTCTATTAATAGAAACATACAGATTACTAATACAATCAGAAACTACGCACCTACAAACAGTTTTTGTCATGGCTGTTTTAATTTCCTACCAGTGATTTTCAATTACAAAGAGTTCCTAATGTAGAAAAAGATGGCAGTTTGGATATCAAATGTGTTCAAAACCCTGAGAGAGGTGTGTTTGGTTATGCAAGTGTGCTCGTGGGTCCATCACTCTGCCTGTGGCCATATGGGCAGAGGATGGGCCTCAGTGTTGAAGACATACTTGTCTAAGCTGATAAGCTTGGGGTCCTCAGAAAACAGCAGGTAGAAGTATTTGAGAGTCTCGCCCAGGAAGAAGCTCTCCATCTTATCTCGAGGGTTAGGACTGGCCGAATCACGGACGTTATTTATGGACGTATAACCACCGGTGGGAACCTGTGGGGAGAGGGACACACAAGTCAGTACTGAGAGTTGTTTGGTAGCATTCTTGTAACTGTTGATATGAACTCAAGGCTGAATGTGAAGTTCAGAAATGCAGAGAGAAAGTGTAAGTGCATTTAGGAAATGGAGCGAGGCAATGTTTTTATAAACCAAGAAATACGAGAAGTCAAGTAGCAACGAATCAGTCACATGAAAATCACATGACAACTTAGCCAATGATATCAAAGTCTAGTTCTGACAAAGCACAAAAGTTTGGCTGTGGGCCAGTATGAAAAACAACTTTAGAGATGACACTCACAAAGAGCATTAGTTAAAGAAACATAAAACTGAGCACAACTAGAAAAAAATGTGTTGAACAAAACCTTTACATGACATCTTCATTTTAATCAACTGAAAAGAAAGTTTCATGTCTGAAAAATGAGAAAAATGTTTTTGACAGAAGTGTCCTATGCTCACCAAAGCTACATTTATTTGACCAAAAATACAGTAAACTGGAAGCCCGTTTCCGCCACGGAATACAATTTTATAAAAAGGCTATTGCGACTTGTTATCTCACAATTCTAACTCAGAATCGCAGTATACAAACTCGCAATTCTGACTTTTTTTTCCTTCATTCTGGGAAACGAAGTCACAATTGCATGATATATACTCGCAATAGTTATAAAGTTGCAATTCTGAGAAATAAAGTCAGAACTGTGAGATATAAACTCGCAATTCTGTGAACATCAGTCTTTTTTTTTCCTCTCAGAACTGGACTTTATAACTCGCAATTGCGAGCTTGTATCTCATAATTCTGAGGAAAAAAGTCAGAATTGCGAGATACAAAGCCGCAATTGCGAGAAGTTTCTATCCCACAAATTCTGACTATATAACTCGCAACTGTGCGTTTATATCTCACAGTTCTGAGAAAAAAGTCAGAATCGCGAGATTATATGACAATTCTGAGAAAAAAAGTCAGACTTGCGAGATATAAACTCGAAACTGCAAGAAAAAAAAAAAGTCAGAATTACCTTTTTTATTTTTTGTGCAGTGGCGGAAATGGGCTTCCATAGTTAACAGTATTATTTTTCCATATTACTAAAATTTTTATTGCCGTTTTTAATTTTGTTATATTTTATAATGTAATTCATTCCTATGATGCAAAGCTGAATTTTCATTAGTCATTACGCCAGTCTTCAGTGTCACATGATTCAGAAATCATTCTATGCAGATTTGGTGCTTTAGAAACATTTATTATTATCAATGTTGAAAACAGGTGTGCTGCTTGATATTTTTGTAAAAACCATGATACAATTAGGGTGACATGAAATCCGTTTTACTTTCTTCCCCAAATTCTACTTTATTTGTTTCAAAATTCCGTATTTTCCTTTTTTATTTTTTTTTTGGATTCCAGTTATCATCTATTTTCATTTTTCTAGACTCTGTTTTAATAGTTAAATAATAAAAATTTATCAAAAAGCATATAATAATTAATTAAAATCATGAAATGTACACAATTTAACACCAATTTATTAAAACAAAATTTTGAAATATGAAATATGTTTAAATTTATCTTCTCAAATTCAGGTTTATTTTTTAAATTATTATTATTTGTATTTAATTAATTATTATTTTAATTTTCCATTAAATGTCTGGATTCCACTTTTATGGTTTCATTACATTAATTTTAACTAATGTATTATTAGCTTTTTTCCCCCCTGAAATATTGTGTTGTGTATTTATTTACATTTTTCTGGTTAATAAATTCTGGTAAATATTCCTTAAAAAAAAGAATGCTTTAATAATAATTTTATTAGTAGTAGTACTACCATTACTTTTACGTAATATATTACTGTCACAGTTTCTTTAAGTAAACCAAACTTTTATTTTGACAGGTTGAACAGTATGTATTTGAAATATCTTTTGTAACATTAGAAACGTCTTTACTGTTACTTTTAATCAATTTATTAAATCTCTGCTAAATAAAATTATTAATAAAAAAATACATTAAAAAAAAGTGTCGAGCAATGGGACTGTAGACAATATTATCTGGAAATCATGCAGAAGCATAAACTTCAAATATCCACCGGAAACGGGACACCATCTGGACACCTTTTAAACCAATGCAACTTGATATGCACTCATTTGAATCTCGCATGCTATTTACAATGGAAATTATGTAAATGTGGACGCAGTGAACAACATCTACCTTCCACTGTTTTGCATGTTCTAAAACGCCTCAAGGTGACAGTGGAACTGTTTCATCACTCTCTCACATACCCTTGTGTACTTATTGAAGTTCTGTAGGATCTCCCAGCCCCACTGCTGGTACTTCTTATCCTTGGTGAATCTGTACAAGTAGAAGAGGCTCTCTATAGTTTCTGGGCGCAGAAGGTTATGGCGGTCTGCAATCTGTAAGACATTATGAGATCACAAAAACGATTTCATTTCACATGCTCGTCAAACAAACACCTTTTCCATAGCCGCAAACTGAAAGCTCTTCCTGAGCTCACCTTTACATCGACATCCTGTGTGCTGCCCTCATGCATGTTGAAATGAACTATCTCCGGACTCAAACCTGTCTCCATCTGGGCATACATCTGGTAGCAAGTCTCTATCAGCTGTTTTGCCAGCTCCATATGATCAGCAGGAAGTCCGTAATGTGCTCCGAGTGCCAGTGTGCCAGGCAGGAAACAAACCAAGTGGTCCTGAAAGAAAAAAGACAGGGCTACATGAGCTATTTGATTCTACTGGGATTGAGGGCTTGTTAGTCTGTGAGAACAAACATACCATTTTGGGACTGAAGTGGCCATGGGACAGCTCTCCTACAAATGTAAGGCCGGAAGGAGTAGACTTCCTCAGCAGGTTCTTCTTCACCCCTTCCACAGCCTGCAGGTAGTCATCCAGCAATCTGAAAAATGGGAGCACAAATAAATCTTTGATAAAATAAATCTCTGAACTTAAACCGATGTTTGCTTGTTTGCTGGCAGCTGTAGTTTAAAGGATTTGTTTCTTCCAGAATTAAAATTTCCTGATAATTTACTCACCCCCATGTCATCCAAGATGTGTGTCTTTCTTTCTTCAGTCAAAAAGAAATAAAGGTTTTTGAGGAAAAGATTCCAGGATTTTTCTCCATATAGTGGACTTCAATGGGACACAGTGGGTTGAAGGTTCAAACTGCCGTTTCAATGCAGCCTCACAGGGCTCTACACAAAAGGAATAAGTGTCTTATCTTAAAAAAATATTATATACTTTTTAACTACAAATGTTCATCTTGCACTAACATGACCTCACGCACGCGTGACGTAGCTGGAAATAACGACCCAGTGTTTATAAAGCGAACGTGCAAAGAAAGTAGGGCTGGGCGACTTTTCAGATTTTATTGATTAATTCGAAATAAATGTTTCGCCATGATTTTATTTTTTAGAAATCGAGGAATCGCAATTTTGAATAGAAATATTACCAAACGTTTGAATTAGACACTTTGACAGTTAAGAGAAAAGAACGATCCAACAATCCATGTTGACATCTTCATGTGGTGCACTTGGAATAGAATTTTCTAGAAGGTTAATAAAGAACAAGAACTTGAATCATGTTGTAGTTACAGTTCAACACATGTTGAACAGTTAAAAATCGTAAAAAAAAAAAAAAAAGAGAGAGAATCTGTCAAATGTTCTGGTGGATGAAAAAAAATTAAGATTTAAATTGTTTGCCATATCTCCCAGCCCTAAAGGAAAGTCAAACACTGTTTACACAAAAAAAAAAGTAAAACAACGATGTCGAATGAAGTTGGTGGAGAAAATGAGATGGAGTTTTTTTCGCCCCACCCTTCCTTTTTGAACCAGAGTACACAGACGAAGAACTAACCACGTGTGACTTTTTCAAGACACGGATGTGCATCACAGAGCTATTGCAAAACAGGATTTGTGGTTAAAAAATATAAGAAGTATATATATATATATATTTTTTTTTAGAAAATGACCAACCGTTTTGCTAGATAAGACCCTTATTCTTCGGCTGGGATCGTGTAGAGCCCTTTGAAACTGCATTAAAACTGCAATTTGGACCTTCAACCTGCTGGCTCCCATTGAAGTCCTCTATATGGAAAAAAACCTGGAATGTTTTTGTCAAAAACCTTAATGTCTTTTCGACTGAAGAAAGAAAGACATGAACATCTTGGATGACATGGGGGTGAGTAAATTATCAGGAAATTTTTTTTTCTGGAAGTGAACTTATACTTCAACTTCAACAGTCACCCAAGGCTGTTTATTTTTTGCTTTTTGATTTAGTACTAGTACTACAGGCTGTCATCATACCGCGGCTAAAATTTTGGCATTTGCTGTTTGAAGTTCAAAATTGTAGAGACTCTACTTACTCTTTCTCGGCCCGGCCTCCTTGTATCCACTGCTTTAGAAGGTACTCATAGTAGCTGTCAGCCCTGGCACCCAGTGTGTACATTCCCTGATGGGTGAACAACCCATTGTTGGTATTGATAAACATCGGCACTAACCCATCCTGCTTTCCATTGAGTTTATGCACCTGCTTCATCACCTCCATTACAGCCAGCTACAGAAAGAAAGACAACGAAAAAAGTAACCACTTGTTCTTACGAAAACACAATTGTTTAAATGAGTGTTCGGGTCTTAACTGAAAAAGACTGTCCATTGTCTTGACCTTGTATTTGGGGTCTCCAGTAAGTCGGCTGAGCTCTCTGAACTCTAGCTGAATGCTTGTGACCTCAGCTACAGTACTGTCTGAAGTCCACTGTGGAGAATGAGCTGTCCCCTTTCCAATATTCACATCCGAATAGGGGATTTTAGAGGCAGTGTTGAAGGCAGGCATCAGTCTGGAGCCTATATCTTTCTGAAAAATGAGTCATGTGATAAAAATACCATCAAATCACCATAACATAGTAACAGGATAAAGAGAAGCTTTCAGCTCTGGGGATTGAAGACTCTAGCACTTTCATCAACATGCGCTCTCGTTCTTACTCACAGCTTTCTCCAAGAACAAGGAGTCTCCGGTTAAATGGTAAGTACTCAGAAGGCCACCCAGTATACGAATGGTGCTCTCGAACAGATTAACATCCACGCTCTTATCAAATGAGAGCTCTTTGGCCACCCACTGCCTAGCCTCTGCAAACTCTGTCAACAAAATTAAGGTAAATGAAGTAAACCAAATTACACAAAGTAAACAGCTCAGTAAACATCAAAAAAGGTAGATCATTTAAATATGAAGTATGCAATGTTTCTACGTTGAAATATTTCCATCTTAATCCCATCTTAATATGAAGACACAGGCATAACTATTAAGTAATTTGCTGATTGATAACCCAGAAAAGTGTATATACACTACCAGTCAAAAGTTTTTGAGATTTTAATGTTCGTTAAAGAATTCTCTTCTGCTCACCAAGCCTGTATTTATTTTATTCAAAAGTACAGCAAAAGCAGTAATATTGTGAAATATTTTTACTATTTAAAATAACTGCTTTCTATTTAAATATATTTTAAAATGTAATTTACTCCTGTGATTAAAGCCAATTTTTCTGCATCATTACTTAGTTTTCAGTGTCACACGATCCTTCAGAAATCATTTTAATATGCTGATTTGCTGTTCAAGAAACGTTTTATTGTTATTTTTTTTATTATTATTATGATCAACATTTAAAAGAGTCAAGTACATTTTTTTTTCAGAATTCTTTAATGAATAAAAAGACCAGCATTTATCTGAAATAAGAAGCCTTTGTAACATTACACACTATACTATTCAAAAGCTTGGAGTTAGTATAATTTTCTTTTTTGGGGGGAGTGGAAAGAAATGATAGAAATTAATTCTAATGCTACAAAAGATTTCCATTTCAGAAAAATGCTGTTCTTCTGAACTTTCTATTCAAAGAAACCTGAAAAAAAAAAAAAAATACTACTCAGCTGTTTTCAACATAATAATAATAATAATTATTATTGTTTTTGAGCAGAAAATTAGAATATTTTAATGATTTCTGAAGGATCATGTGACTGGAATAATGATGCTAAAAATAATAATAACACCAGATATAATAATAATAATAATATTTTAAAATATATTTAGACAGAAAACAGTTATTTTAAACAGTAAAATTTTTAACAATTTGGATCAAATAAAGGCAGGCTTGGTGAGCAGAAGAGACTTCTTTAGAAAACATTAAAAATCTTACTGTTCCTTGTGACTTAGACTGGATTTTTTTTTCCCCTCACAAAACCCTGGGAAAATGAGACAGAAAAAAATCTTGGTCTGTGTTGGATTCTATAATGTATTTTCTCTAGCAAGCTAAATTACCTTCTTTGAGACCCAAGATCCACATGGTGTCCAGAGCATCAATTAGGGTCAGTCCAAGTCCAAACCACTCTCCATATGATTTAGAGACTGGTTTTAGTTCATCGTGACCCCAAGCAAAGTTCTTGTAACCCTTCCAGGCATGTCTAAAAGCTTCTCTCACAGCCTCCAGCCTGCTTTCAGCTGAAAGAAACAGCAACACAGGAAACAGCTGCTTCAGTGCAACCCATAAAAAGAAATAAATGAATTCGGCAGATCAGCTGCATAAAATAGGTTTATATTTAGAAAGCATTAATAGATCAGGCAACTGGCTCTTTTCCTGTTCAATATCAAAAGAATAAAAGGTAGCTGACAAAATGACAAACCGAGCGCTAATGAAGCTGGGTCTTCTTGGATTTCGCTGTCTTTGGTGTCAGTATCAGATGCCTGCTCTTCTTCCATCACAGCTCCACGCCAACTACGCATGTGAGAAATAAATTACAATAACAAACTGCAGAATTATCAAGTCCTGTATACTACTCAAGCTCACCATTACACAAATATGGCTGACATTAAAAATCAAACCTGATTTTCTTTCCTCCTTCAGATCCTTTATTGACATTCTTCAGGTCCAGTCCTTTATTTTGTACTCCAAACAGACCAGAAATATTTGTTTTGGTTTGCGAACGATTCTGCAAAACAGGAGATCCACGTCTATGGTAGTCCTTTTTCTGTTTTTCAAAGAAAAAACACGTTACTTCCGCAAAACCTCAAATAGCAGCACAAAGCACAGCCTGTAACCTTGAGTTATCAGGCTGCTTATAAAAAGAGGTCATCCAAAAAGAAACAAGAAACAAATAGGTCATGCTAACCTCTGAGGGCAGCTCGGGAAGAATGGACTTGTACTCATTTTTCAGGTTGACAACAAATGGCTGTTTCCCATCGTACGCATTCTCCCCTACCACACCATCTGAGAAACATAAACACGGATAAGGTATAATTAGCTCCTAAAATAGATATTAGGTTAAGGTTGGCACGAAATGTAAACTGACACTATCTGTTTTGTAAACACGCTGCTGATCTGATTGCGAATGTATGTTTAACTTTCTTCTGACCTTGTAATTTACTATTAAAATCAGCAAATCAACAAAAGACTCCTCCAGTCATTTCATCTGCATAATACCTGTGCCTTTATTACAAATGATTGAAAGCTTGCATTCAGATCTGATTCATTTGGATGTACTGTATGTGGAAGAAAATCTGTTATACCACAACTTTAAAGGGGCCATATCATATATATTTTTGTGCATTCTCCTCATTTTTAATTTTTCAACAAGACAATTTAGAAGCTCTTTTTCAGTAGTCGTTTTTTTATAGCATCTCACCTCTCCAGTGCCCTATGAGAGTGGGAGATGTGGCTACTGCACAAACCAACAACAGCATCAGCGTAAACAGGATCAGGCTGCGCTGCAATCTGGACAGCTGTTTCCATTTCTGGAGACGAAGCAAAGATTAATGTAGTATCGCATTTTTGTAATCAAACAATCACACTAACCTACAGATGGGACTCGAAACTGAATACTAAACTCACCCTCCAGCAGGACTGCCGGCGCCACTGCTTGCTGTTGGAGTAGCTGCCGCTTTCGCCGAGATTCAGAGATACAAAATCCTTTCTTGATGGAGGCAGCATGATTTCCTTACTCTCACCAGGCGGTTCATAAACTCACTGACCTAGTTTCTGTGTACAGAGAGAGAAAACAAACTTTGTCTAAAAACAGAAAGAGCTGCCTACCTCTAAAACATTTCTGGGTTGAGCATGATGGTCAAAAGTGCTGTCTAGGTAGGCAGTTCACTAGGCGTTAGGACACAACCAGTCCTGATAGTAGCTGCGTGGGCAGCTGACTGGCACATACAGTGCTGATAACAGATTCAGAGAAACGTTTTTAACGTTAACATGCTGCGGTTTAAGACTTCGACGGCGTAACGAAATCATGATGCATTTAAACATTAAGAAAAAAGTAAGAACATTTTAAAAGTTGATTTTACAGAACAAGTCTAAACCTAAATGTTAACAGGTCTAAATGTTAACAATTGACATTAAAAGGCAAATATTGTCCAAGCAATCCTAACGATCTAACGGTATACAAACAATAGAACAGTATTTAAATCGCTGACTGATTCATTCTTTATTCCACAGCCACTGATTCGTTCAAAAGAACCGAGTCATACGTTCCCATTTCAGTTAGTTCAGAAAACAAAGTCAGAGTATTTTAGTACGGTATCACTCCGTAGCGGCAGAGAAAACGAATATGAAGAAAATAAATTGGTTTCGGTGAATTATATTTTAAAAATTAAATGACATAACTGATTCTAAACCCGTTCTCGGTTCCCAACTCGATCGACTTAAGTGTCAACTGTCAGACAACGCTTTCTCACCGACTAAAAAATTGACTGAAAATTATTTATATCTGGTATTAAGAACTCTTAAAACCATTTACATTTTATTTAGTACAAAACCATCCGTTTCTCCATTTAGTAATTAATGAAACTCACACTGGTTAGTTTTCTCTGACGTGTACGTAACGTTACATCCAGGATTAAGCGCAGAGATAAGACATTATCAGGACATTCACCTCTCTTCCTGGAGTATGCCGAGCGTCCAGCTGTGTGAAGCGGAGCTCTGATCGGCTCAGGATATCACGACGGTCCGAGGCATCACTGAAGGGCCTAGAGCTCACCAGCGATCACTCACACACACAAAAATCCCTTTCGACTCTCCAACTCTGCCGAACACCTTGCGACTTTCCAAGCGACACGTCTGAAAATCCTGAACGACTAAATGGAGCATACTGCAGCCATTTTCTCAGCTGAGGATGCAAATGATTTCCTGGAGACGAAGACAAGCCAGCTGTAAGGAGGCGTGTTGTACAGTACACTAGCAACTTGTGGCTTTTCCAAATAATCCTCCAGAGGGCGCCAGGCACACCGCAAACTGGGACCAATCGGAAAGAGAAACCTAAAAACCCATTGTTAGTCCATCTATTATTCACCACACAAGCCTACAGGTTTATACTACACTGAAATGGTAATTGGAGTATACTGAAAGAACGTGGTTGACTATATTTTTTTTATAAATTAGATTAAAAAAAAAAACAGAAATTAATACTTTTATTCTGCAAAAATGGAATAAATGAATCAGTTTTTGCCATAGGGTAATCCAGAAAAAAATGTTTCACCGTTATAATATTTAGCTGCACAATGTCAACAGTGTTGATAACAAATGTTTCTTGATCACCAGAAAGCCTATTTAAGTTATTTTTTTAAAGGATATGACACCCGTTTCTGCCACTTAAAAGAAAAAAAAAGAAAAAGAAAAAAAAAAAAGGTTATTGCGATTTTTTTTTTTATCTCACAATTCTTA
This sequence comes from Labeo calbasu, assembly GCA_019740295.1. Lineage (NCBI taxonomy): Eukaryota > Metazoa > Chordata > Actinopteri > Cypriniformes > Cyprinidae > Labeo > Labeo calbasu. Next base: position 32,241 of record JAHKKF010516327.1, on the reverse strand, counting down.
CCTTTTTCCCTCAGAGTTGCGAGATATAAACTCGCAATTGCGAGTTATAAAGTCAGAATTCCAAGATATAAAAAAATCACAGTTTTGACTTTATTTTTTTCCCTCAGAATTGCGTTAAATTAGGGATGCCCAAAATCGTTAGGGCGATTTCAAGGGCATTTAAGTCAGAATTGCAAAATATAAACTCACAATTCTGACCTTTTTCTCAGAATTGTGTGATATAAACTCGCATTTACAAGAAACAAAGACAGAAACTAACTTTTTTCCTCGCAAATGCAAGTTTATATCTCGCAATTCTGACCTTTTTTCTCGCAATTGCGAGTTTGTATCCCCCTTTTTTCCTTCAAATTGAGAGATATAAAGTCAAATTTTGAGGTGAAAGATTATGATTTTTTTAATATTAATTGAGAGTTTATATTTATATCTCACAATTCTGACTTAGTAACTCAGTCGCGTATTATAAAATCAGAATTGTGAGTTGTGAGCAATTTTGACTTTATTTCTCAGAACTGCAAATTTATATCTCACAATTCTGAGAAAAAGACAGTCACAGTGATACATTACATTTTAAAGCATATTAAAATGTTTTTTAATGTAATAAAATGTAATATATTTTTAATCAAATAAATGCTGTCTTGGTAAGTACCTACAAGAGACTTATTTCAAAATCATTAAAAAAAACAGATCCCATGTTTTGAATGGTAGTGTATATAATTATCTCAGATTTTTATATTTAGCAATTCATATATTTATATGGGTTTTTTATGTTTTTCTCTGGGTTTTTCCTTGGCAAAGTCACATTCACAATACCTAGGCTTTACCACTATCAGTTTAATTTAGTAAATGTGTGTATAAATAATAATTTGCACTTCACTACTTTAAAATTTCAAAAAAAATTCCTTGCAGTTATTATAATTCATTCTGAAAGCATTTTAAATTCATACAGGAACCTGAAAGAACACAAACCCTCTAGGTCTTATTTTGGTTTCCTTTGGTTTTTACTATCGCAGCCACAACATACCAGCAATAAAAACACATTCTTTTGAATGAAATTAGTTTGTTATTAAAACAGATTGCAATAAGCTACTTTTACAATGAGCTAAATTGTCATTATATTTAATTGGACTCTTTCTGCAATTTGCACACGAGAACAACAACTGATGTGTTATTCAGAATTGGTCACTATAATTTGTTAATAAAAGTATAGTAAATTCCATTGGATTCACCATGAACAATGGTCCAACAGCAACTGTCTGACCAAAATATTCTTTGTACTAATTAGTTCATGTTATTAGTCTTCACAAGCAGTGCCTGATATACTGTTTGAGGCACATTGTTTAAATAATATCGGATTTGAGTGCCACATACACCACATGGCCAAACGTGACAGCAAATCCTTGCTTCTATGTTTAAAAGCCATCTAAGAAAAACTGAAGCTGTTACAGCAGTATAGAGTGGACAAACTACCTATTAATGCCAAATATTTTAAAGCTAAATCTTCATCAAGCACATACAGGTGTGGCGTTATAGTGTTCGGACACTTTTGGCCATGTAGTGTACATCACAGTGCTCTTTGTCATAAGGTGCAACATAACCTGAATCAAAGGTTTTTTTTTTTTAGAAAATCATGATTTGTGGAAATGAACTGCTTTTAAAATATGACAAGTAACATCCTAACATTATATAAATAATCAGATATTTAACAGAAAACAAGCATTGTAAACAATATACAACAATATATTACATCTCCTCGTGAGAAGCTGCGCACCAGATTGCTGTTGTCACTAGACAACAAATCAGTTTGTTGTACTGAAGGTACACTGTAAACTGAAGGTGAAAACTTCATTAGGAACCTCCATTCCCACAGCAGATGGAGAACAGTAGAGTAAAGTCCTGATTTTTTGGCTCTGCTTTTCTCAGTAAGAGCTCTGCAGAACAATCCAGCAAGTCCTTAAATGAGAGAGCGTTTGTGTTTTAGCTGAAGCAGACGTGTCCTACAGTAAACTGAAACTGTTCTGTTGTGTCACTGTGGTCAAATAAAGCCAGATCTCTGATTGGTAAAAGCTCCAGGTCTTCAGTCTCAAACTGGAACACAGACTCCCGAGGGCCTGTATCCGGTGACCCTAACGGCTAAACACAGACAGAAAGGGGGCATAATAAAATTAAATGAACAACTATGCAATCCATTATCATTTAGATACAATTGTCTTACTTCACAATCCAGTAATGTTCCCAGGAAGCTCTGTCTTCTTGAATCTGCAAGGAACTTAATGTCTCTTTCATTGGAGCCCTGGTGGCTGTTTGGCTGGCATGAAAATGTGACGTTCTGCTTCACAAACTTGCTGTTCAGTCGTAGGAATCTCATTTGTACCACACCAGTTTGCATGTAATCAAACTATAAAGACACAGTGAATTGGTCAAGGGGGAAATACATGACATTTGATATTGAAGTTAGTGGTTCTGAGCAAACTACATACCTGAAAGCCGCCATCTATAGTGCTCAACCATGTAAATGTGTCCGGCATGGTGTCTTTGAGCCAGGATTTCATGGGGAGCTGAAGCAGACATGTACCTCATTATAATCATTAATTAAACAAAGCTTAAAATGTGAGGTCAGATTTTTGTTATGAAATTAATACTTTTAAATCAACAAGGATGCATTAAATTGATCAAAAGTGACTTTCTATTCATTAATACATTCTGAAAAAAAAAAAAGGAATCACAGTTTCGACAAAAGTATGCAGCAAAACTGTTTTCAACATTGATAATCATAAGATATGTTTCTTGAGCACCGAATTGCATGTTAGAATGATTTCTAAAAGATCATGTGACACTGAAAAATGTAAGCAAGTAATTGTTTGCTAAAAATTGAGCTGTCATCACAGAAATAAACTATATTTTTATATATAGTGAAATTATATACTTTTTTTTACTAAATTTTTGATCAAGTAGCGCAGCCTTGCTGAGCATAAGAGATTTCTTTCAAAAACATATAAAAACAACAAAATACAGCATATAATATATAACATTTATATAACATGGTTTTTGACCTAGAGAGTCCAGAGAATTGTACTGCAGTGTCTTTTCCCAGATTGAGCAAAAAACCTAGGACTAGTTCCTAAAAGTAGGTTCTTTACATCTTCTCAATCATTTAACCAACAATTTGATTAACAGCAGTGGTTTTAAAGGCAAAGCAGTCCAGAATGAGGAGTTCTACATGATACAAATATCCCATGTCTGTGCGAAAAACCGTGCAATGTACAATCGTTTACGTCACTAAAAAAATGTGACATCGCCCCCCAGTGGCCGATTTTTTTCAAATTTCCCACAGACCTTTGAGTCAAACAAGCCCATCGAGTTTCTCTCTGATCGGCCTCCGTTAACCGCGTCTAATGGATGCTCAAACTTCATCGGCCAATGGCTGCCATGTTTTGTTTTGTTTTTTGACATACACAAATGTCCTTAGACACTTTGAGCCAACATGAACAGCAATTTTCATGTTGATGGGACAAATGGTTGCATAGGTATACCCATTTTTATGATTTTTTCCCTCTTATAGCACCACCAAGTGGCCAAGCTTTGCAATTTTTGGCCTGTAACCTCAGACTGAGCTCTTACATGAGTGCTGTGAGTTTGTCAAAGACATCTCATTCCGTTCAGGAGTTATAGGCACTGGTTAAGTTCCAATCGGATGAAAAACTTAGGACTAGCAAAAAAGTACGTTTTTCAAAAAATCCAAAATACCTGAACATTTGGTCTGCACATTCAGTTTTACGTGGAGACTGCTGGTCCTTGGCCATTTTAGCAATTACAATAGGGTTTCAGTGCTACGAACTTTCAGTCAGCAGTGCGATTTGAGTTCTGGACATTTCTGTATGTATTTCAGCTATTTTATCACATCAATTTAATTTTTTTTCTTCCACATGATATGACCCCCACAGATGTCAAGTGAAAATGTACTTACCCGTGGATGAAGTGGTGACAAACATGTTTGTCCACCTGCACCGAAGTTACAATATACCAGCAAAGCATCAGCAGGGCTGCCCTGATTTGGGTCGATATAATACATTCCTGAGACAAGATCAGATAAATAAAACAATCAATACAGTAAGTAAAATTATTCACACAGACTATATGTCCATAGATTGTTAATAATATCCTCGAGAATGACTCTGACCACTGGTTAAGTTAGGATGACTGATCATCAGCTCCAAACAGGTGGTGGCCGGATGCTCCTTAGTGCCGTCTGGAGGATCTATGAAGAATCGCAGGTCTTGCTGAAGGGAGTCCAGCAGGGTTTTAATAAGTGGATAGTTGGACTTGTCAGAGAGGTACACGAGGTCCTGATTTGTGCAAAAAACAAACAGCATTGTCACACAGACAATATGTTAATGTGATATGATGAATGGATACTGAGCAAAAACATCTGAAAACCTAAAAATCACTTATCAGCTGCTTACTTTTAGCTGAGTCACTGTTAGGTTCATAGATAAACCTGGTGGACCTGGAAGACCTGGTGGGCCCTAAAATACAACACAGTTGCAGTTATTACAGCACATATATTAATGTAACGTTTTGCATATATCACTCAGGTTATGTAAAGTCCGGTCAAACTCACAGGAGGTCCTCTCTTTCCTTTTGGACCAGTAAGTCCTGGATATCCTTTTAAACCCTGAAAAGGATGCATAAATCACATTTCGTTATCAACAAATGTTAACAGCAAAAGTAAACTAGATAAGAGAACAATATGTATTTAATCTTGTATTTAAATGTTTGTTCCAAACCTTTTCTCCAAACAGGCCCTGTGGAGTAAGGAAACAGACATAGTAATAGTTAGTTTGAGTATCATTTGTGTCTAAAGTGTCCTAAGTGCACCTAACCTCAATGTGGACTTTTTTTCTTGGGTCTGATTATTTAATAATTCCTAATTCATTTTATGTAATTTAATTTTCACATATTAACTTTATTCTAAATAGATACTGCTGTTTAAAAAA
>JAHKKF010516327.1:16966-27197 GCA_019740295.1 Labeo calbasu | reverse complement strand
TGTTAAATTGATTTAGATTTTGATATTTATATATACAAGATTTACATTTCAAATAAAAGCTGTTCTTTTGAAAGTTTTATTAATCAAAAAATCCTGAAAAAAGCATTACGGCTTTCATCACAATATATTGTGTAACTCAGTCTAGAAAAAAAACAAACAAACATGCAGTAATTTAGAGCATAATATATTTTTGATTTGCTTTTCTATTTAATGAAGTGTGGTAGTAACTTACAGGCATCCCTGGTAGGCCTGGGGTCCCTCTTTTACCTGCTGGCCCGATATCCCCCTATAAGAGGTACAAATTACTCTATATTCTACATGGAGTCTCATTGTACATTTACATGCATATCTAAATATTCACCTGCTCTCCCTTCAGCCCCTGTCTCCCTTTTTCCCCAGGTAGGCCCTGCGCCCCCTGAAATAAACCAATAGATAGAAGTCAGCCACTTCAAACAACTAACAATTGCAGTATTTATACGTCTTTTTAGTTTCTTCTAGCATTTGATTAAAATGAATGGAGGTACCTTCAGTCCATCTCCCCCTGGAGGACCAAGTAGCCCAAGTTCCCCTTTCTCTCCCTATAGACAGAAAGAAGAGTAAGCCTCAAGCTTCTCAGTTTTGTCACTCTACCAGTTCTAATATGACATTTCCATTAATGCCCCAAACCTCAAAGCCTTTTTTACCGCCCTCTCCTTTCTCGCCTCGGATACCTGGTAAACCCTAAAACAATACATGTAGACCACGGGTAAATATTCTCATCATCTTACATGAATTCATATAGATAGATCAGGGAATATTTTTATTTCTAAGAATGAGAAAACCCATATGTATTCATTTACATATTGTCCTGGTCTGCCAGGAGGTCCAGTATTTCCCATAGCTCCCTGTTGGCCCTGTTATACACATCAGACAAAAGCTGCTAAAACATCATATACAGTAATTTGTGACAAACATCATGGCTTTACAGGTTAAGCAGCATTCAAAAATGACTAATTAATAAATGAGTACCTTCTCCCCTCTAGGCCCTCTGAGACCCCTCTGACCAGCTTTTCCTTTTTTACCCTAGAGTGAACGAAGAATTTCAATTGGTTTGTTAATACTGGAAAATGTTTTTGCCAAACACTACTAAACTTTAACACTTTACTTACTCTCTTCCCAGCATGCCCAGGTTTTCCAGAAGGTCCATCTGGACCATCATTTCCCTGAAAAATATGAAAAGTATACACAATAAGACTGTTGCAGTGATACGTGGTAATATTTTCAGAAATTAACAACTAAAGAGCAACTAAAGATGGAAAGAGTGAATGTCATTATATCAGATTACAAATTCAATCCTAAAATACGATGAATAAAGATATTTAGACAGCTCTGACCTTTTGACCTTTCGGTCCATCTCTTCCCTGAGGCCCAGATTTGCCATTTGGACCCTAAAACATTTAAACAGAATAATACATAATTCCCAGTTTTCCGGTAGTGAAAGAATATTACCATTTAGTTGCTGATTCACTGCAGAAATTTCATTGATATTAAAATCACACAAATACTGACTTGTGGCCCTGCTGGGCCAACAGGGCCATCAGCTCCCATTTCTCCAGGAAGTCCCTGGAAATAAGAGCAAATAAGCGATAAATAAAGCAAACAAACAAATAAATAAATATTGATAACATGCAAAGAACATTAACACTAAGTAAAATAACATTAATATAAAATGGTCATTTCTGCATTTAAATAACATTTTGGACAATTTCATGGTGAAATTCTACCTCCTTTCCTGGTAATGCAGAGGGTCCATTAGTACCAAGCAGGCCTGGTGGTCCCTAGACAAGAAAGAATCATCAGCTGACATCAAGCAGACTTTAGTCACTCGTTATAAAAATTCTTCTGTAATTCAGAGCCTTACCATTTGCCCTGGAGGTCCTTGTCTTCCTGGTTCACCTTTAGGTCCCTCTTGTCCTGGCAAACCCTTTGGACCCAATAAGCCCTCGGGGCCTCTGGGACCCACCGCTCCCTGCAATATCGGTATTATTTGTCCGCTGAAAATCTAGTACTGTAACCACGAATTTACCTTGAAACGTACTAACCTGAGGTCCTGGCTTCCCCATAACCCCTTGTAAGCCTCTCTGCCCTGCTATTCCCTGTAGATGAAACCAAAACATAATGACTTTAATTTGACATTGAGAGGTCCCCCTCAGGTCCCGTAATCTTATATAGCAGCCAATATGTATGCAAAAAAGGACACTGAGACAAATGTGGCATCTCTGTCCTATTCTAAATTCACAATTCCAATGTTATTTTACCCAAAGTGTTGTATCATGGAAAACAGTCATTGATTTTACCCGATTGCCTTGATCTCCTGGATGGCCAGGCGCCCCAGTTGATCCAGTTTCCCCCTTTGTGAAACAAAGAGCAGGTCTGTTACACTAGGAAATGCGTAAGGGTAATCCTGATCTACAGTATTACAAGAAACATTGATGAAAGAAACTTGAGGAAGAATAGAGAGTGATACCTTTGGGCCAGGTGAACCAGTTGCTCCTGGTGGTCCCCGAAGGCCTATCAAACCCTGGATTGAAAGCAAACTTATAGACTCAACCAACCAACCAACTCCAAAAGTGTGTTCTCCATCAAGAACTACAATTGTGTAAGTTGATTTAGGTGCATCTTAAATAAAAATCATACCTCTAGACCCATCAAACCAGATGGGCCAGTCTTTCCCATCAATCCATTCTGACCCTGGAGAACAGACAATTATTATTCAAAGCTCTATACACTTAAATAACAACTACTACATATTAAGAGGTGTAATAATAGTTAGGTAGCCAACAAGTCTAGCCAACAGAAATGGGTTCTGCTCAGCAAGATCACTAACTTGTGAACCAATGTAGCCTTTATTCCCCTTCACTCCTCGCTCTCCTCTGTCCCCCAAAAGTCCAGATGGGCCTTGTCGTCCAGAGAATCCTCGATGTCCAGGGTCACCCTGTTTGAATAAGAATGTAGCTATTTCACTTTGTATAAAAAGTGGTCACTGTATAGATCTTAACACCTCATCTGATGAAATATAATAGAAGAGTATTGTCTAATTATTTTACCTTTTGTCCTTTAGGCCCGGGGTCTCCAAAATCACCTGGAGGTCCAATACCTCCCTGTATATGAAACAAACATCAACATTATAACAAATTATAAATTATTGTAATGCACTTTTAAAAGAATAAGGACTTTTAAGATGAACGGTAGTCAACATTTGAAGTGGATCAAAAAAAGCTGTCCTAAGACAAGAACAGGTATTCTTTTTGGTTTTAGGACAATGAAAGGTTTTGATCCACTTCAAATGCTGACCACTGTATACACTACTGTTTGTGGTCGGTAAGATTTTTAAAATGTTTTGAACTCTCTCTCTTCTTACCAGGGATGCATTAAGTTGAACAAAAATATAATAAAACCAACAATATTGTGAAATATTATTACAAAATTTAATCTTTTCTCATTCAATATATATTAAAATTTAATTTATTCCTCTGATGGTAAAGCTGAAGTATCAGCAGCCAGTATTCCAGATCATTATGTGTTAATTTGGCTGCTGAATATTTTTTGGAAAACAGACATGTTACAGTAATATTTTGTAACATTATAATTTAGCATAATGTAGCTTAAATGGGGTTTAAGGGCTCATTTAATCAGCGTCACTAACCTCTTTGCCACGTGGTCCTGGTGCACCCTGCATTCCCCGAGAACCCTGAGGCCCCTGTTCTCCTGGAGGTCCATTTGGACCAGGCGTCCCACTGGGTCCAGGTGATCCCTAAAATCAAATACCCTAGTAAAATCATTTGATTTGGGAAAAGCTTGGAGTGGAAGCTGACCGTGTTTTTGCTGGATGCATATGAACCAGTATCAATATTTAGCACTTACATGTTCCCCTTTTGGCCCTGTTCGACCCTCAAAACCAACTGGACCAGGATGTCCCTACAGCAGAGAGAGTGAATAAACTGTTAACTTACTAATAAAATGTTAATTTTACTAAAAGGAGGAGTAGCTAACGCATCACACTTTAACAAAAATCTCCAGCACTTGTGCTACGTAAATGTTCTTTACATAAATACATTCTCATGCCTTTGTTAAAAAAAAAATAATGAACCAGAGATCAAGTTGCTTTCATTTTTGGTAAGCTGCCCAAGAAAAGAGGAAACGGATTCAGTGAATTTAAACAGTTAATTCTGCATATATTGAAATGAACTGACCTGTGGTCCATACAATCCAATTGATCCAGGGTCACCTGAAGTTCCTTGCAATCCCTAAAGAAGAGCATTATAAATCAAATGTTAATCCTATGTGTTATGTAACTTGTTTTAGTAAATGAAAATGCTTACAATACCTGCTCTCCTTTCTCTCCTGTTCGACCAACCATTCCACTTGTTCCCGGTGAACCCTAAAGAATAGCAGAATATGATCAGAATTTCAGACTGTAACTTTCTCTTTGAAGTTCTTCGAAGACTATTCTAAAAATTCAATAATCAAAATGAGGGGTACCCACTCACTGGCAATCCAATTGGTCCTTGTTTTCCCTGTGGCCCCCGAGGCCCCTGGCTTCCTGGGGGGCCTGGCTTTCCAGATAAACCTTCAGTCCCTGGCAGTCCTGAGGGCCCCTGAATTGACACATAGATATCAAGTTATTTCATAATTAATATAAAACATATAGAAATTAATATATGTGACCCTGGACTACAAAACCAGTCAAGAGTAGCACAGGTATATTTGTAGGAACAGCCAACAATACATTTTATGGGTCAAAATTATAGATTTTTTTTTAAATCCCAAATATCATTAGGATATTAAATAAAGACCATGTTCCATGAAGATATTTTGTAGATTTCCTATGATAAATATAATACAACTTAATTTTTGATTATTAAAATGCATTGCTAAGAACTTCATTTGGACAATTTTAAAAGCGATTTTCTCAATATTTTAATCTTTTGCACCCTCAGAGTCCAGATTTAGTTGTATCTCGGCCAAATATTGTCCTATCCTGACAAATGTTGCATAAATCTCAGTTTCCACAAATTGACCCTTATGACTGGTTTTGTGGTGCAAGGTCACATATGTGAATTTCAATACAAAAAAAAACATAGGCTACTATTCAATATTATGTATTATGTATATAATAAACATACAATAAATGGTGTATTATACACATAGATATATAAACAGCAAAATAATGAAATAACTTAAATAACTTGCTGTACTTTAATTTTTTTTCTGTCTCTTTTAATTTTTTGGAAAATGCATGAAACTGAGGGCTACATACAGGCAGTCCTTGCAAGCCAGCAGGTCCTGTTTCCCCTTGGCGACCCTAAAAAAATTGGAAACATTATTAATAACCTCTGTGAATATAAAAATACTGCTATTTAATTATTTGAATGGAGAAGTTAGTTCACCGGCGGTCCACGTGAGCCCCTCTCACCAGCTGGGCCTGGTAAACCCTTAGAAGGTTAACAAGGTAACAATTTTTTAAAAAAAGAAATGATCAAAATGTCATAATATTAATGATACTTAACAGATGATATACAAATCAACTTACAGGTGGCCCTCTTTGCCCTGGTGGACCTGGAAGTCCCCTGATGCCAGGTTCACCCTGCCGATGCACATTCACAAAATATGTGATATAACATTCAGAAAATGTATTTTAAAATATTTACAGCAGAGAGTTCTAACCCTCTCTCCAGTGTGACCTGGGTGTCCACGAAGGCCTATGGCTCCTGGATAACCCTGAGAGCAAGATGACAGCATATAGAATCAAATCCCTGCTACAAGCTGATCATGAATTTTAATGTCAGTCTAGACTGGTTTATGCAGGATAGTGGCACTTACATACATGCCTACAGGCCCTTGAGCACCTGCAATGCCTTGTTTTCCAGTGAAACCCTGATAACAAACACACACAGTAATGATACATGTGAACACTGTGTATTAATTGAATTATTAATGTTCTGACAGCAATACAAAACTCAGGCTTACCTTCTCACCAGGAGGACCTTGCGTGCCATCTTGGCCTGGTCGTCCAGCTGGCCCCTAATGAGAGGAGAAACAGTGAGCTGGCGATAAGCAGTTGAAAGAAAAAAAAAAACTTTTCAATTTCAAAATTTGACTACTTTTTGTCCTGTTGTTATGCTCACCTGTGAGCCTGGAGGGCCTTGTTTTCCTGGTTCTCCAATCATACCCTTCAGGCCCTTTAGATGACAAAGATTACAAAAGATATACGACATGAAAAAGGAAAAAAAAAAATACATGAAAGACTAGAAAAGTCCACAATGAATACTGTTTGATATACAAGTAATACTTTTAGTATATTTAGGATTGTGAACTCTAAACCACTAATCAAATTTGTGACCCTGTAAACGTCTTTCGTATTAAAATATTATTTCTGAATATTGAAAGATGCCCTTTGGACCATCCTTAAATTATTCTAGATCACAACATCATCATGTTTTAGACAAACTTGTTCATGCATCTGAACACTTTATACTGTAGAAACACTGTGCTGCTATAAATAAAGTAAAAAGAGACCAAATAAATACTAAGACATTCTGATAATTCATGATTATTATTCAATTCAACTTTTTACTAATTATTATGATAATTATTATAAAGATATACAAAGATATAGATATAGACCTACACCATATCTGAATTACAAAACAGGCTTTTGCTGTCATGCTGAAACAAAGCTCATTCCTCCATGACAGAAGGACCAACCCAACATGATATTTAAGACCTTGTTAAGTTTAATAGTCTTTGATCTTTCTGACCTCAACATGCCTGTGTTTCTCCTTCTTCTGAGGTCTAATGTTTGTAATGGCTCTTTTAAAAAACCATCTGCTATCATTACTGACCAGTCTTTACAACACTTCTATTATAGCAGCAGTCTGCTCTCAATTGACTAATATATCTCACAGAATATTTTGGTTGATGAGAAGAAACATACATTAGGTCCTTTATCTCCTGGGCTTCCAACAGAACCAGAAACACCCTGCAAGACACATACAGAAAGCACAGGTCAGCACAATTTTAATGTCTTTGCTGTAATGGTAAAGCAAAGATTCATATTTGATAAATCACTATGACTGATATATAAATAAAAAAACTTGATATTAAATGTATGAAATGGGAACCTGTGTACCAGGCTTTCCTTCTGGTCCCTCTGTACCAACTGGACCTCGTAAACCCTGCAAAAGTAGCAAAGTATATATCATCAATTCAATAAGGCGTGAACCAAATAAATCTCGACTCAATTTACTCAAATTCAATTCCCCTACCACTATTCCAGGTACACCAGGGGAACCATGCTGGCCTGCTCGACCCTGAGCATACAGAAACAACATGAGTACGAGTACTTATTTACAATTTGCTTATTCATAATATACAATGTTCAATATCTAGCTTATTTGTGAGACAAAGCATATGAATAAATCCCAGACCACAATACTTCTTCCCCAAATTGTTTTATGTTAGTGCATTTTTTAAATGATAGATGGATTTTAGATGTATTTGCAAGTAGATGCATTTTCACTGGTGGTCTTGGGATTTTTTTAGACTTTCATATAAAAAAAGTAGCAAATTTACTCTGGATCCTCTGGGTCCTGTTCTTCCATTACCACCAGGTTCACCCCTACTGCCCTTAAATTCAAAAAGAAAAAAATGAATCAAAAGGAAGAGATGCTGCTCAAAAGGCTTTTGAGCAGCATTGTTTTAAGAGGAGCAATCATAGGTGCACTGATGTAAAAAACTCAGTTATAAGAAAGTTTTTGGTGATTGCTTCTTCTCAAAGTCATAAAGCAGCCTGACCTTTTGACCCTCTTTTCCATGCGTTCCCTGAGGGCCCACTTCACCATCCACACCCTGCGGAAAAAGGGGAAAAAAAAAAAAAAAAAAAAAGTATTTTGCTGAGAAATCATCTTTTGAACCTCTCTTATTTATTATGATATATACAGATTACGCCTGTATTGCATATGAAGAATACGAAGTAAGGCATGCTGTAAGGAATCTTCTGCGGAATTGTATACCTGGATACCTAGAGCACCTGGCTGACCTTTGACCCCAGGTAAGCCGAGGAGGCCTGACTGGCCCCTCTCACCCTGAGGACCCATGATCCCTGGCGCTCCTTTGGCTCCCTAAAACATATAGCATAATTAGAAATAGGCAATTTCCTCAATCCTCCAATTACGCAATTAAAGCTTTAGATTTTTTTTAATGTATTATGTTGAATGTATTGTGTGCTGATGATTACTTTTTTCCCCTTGGGTCCTCTGTCACCCTTTTCTCCATCCAGTCCCCTATTGCCCTGAATTAGAGGTATTAATTATTGAGGTAAAGGATATAAATTTACAAATTTTACTAAAATGTCAAATAAACATATGGTGAGATTTGAATCAGATATCTTACTGTGACACCTGGAAAGCCTTTTTGACCTGGATCTCCAGTTGTACCCTAAATAAATACATAAACGAATGACCAAATATATAGTAATTGTTGACTTCCAACTGAACTGACTCCTAACTCAGTTATCATCAGAAAAAATAGATTTACTAGAAAACTAAAAATGGATATTTTGTTTTTCAAGGCATCTGTAAAGAAAGCATGTTTCTAGCTTGTCAGAACACAGCGCCAACTTACAATATTTCTGGGTGAAACTTAATTGAATTTTAAAGTCACAGTGACTTTATTCGATCCAAATGTACCTCACTTAAATGTTACTCAGAGTTACAACATATTCAATGCATAAAATGTGTTATATTGGGTGCTGAACGTCTGTTGTACGAGTTATACAAGTAACTATATAAGAGTTTGCCTCTAGATTACATTTAGTATATTGACAAACAGACTCACCATTGGCCCTTCAATGCCTTGCAGCCCTCTGTTACCTGCGGGACCCTCTGGCCCCTGTCCACAAACAAAAACATCTAGGGAATCCATTTCATAAACACACAACACATCTAAGTATACATATTCTTCATAAACACAGGAAGACTTTAAAAACGTACTTTGTCACCTTTGAGACCCTGTGGACCAGCCTGACCTTGAAGTCCCTGTGGGAAAAAAACATCAAACTCCTGAATAAATGTCACAACAGACCCATATTTGGATGTGTCTTTCGACTTCATTAGGAGCAGGAATATGTGCGTTGCTAGTCTACATGATGAAATTTACCTGTGATCCTGGATCACCAGGTGGGCCTCTATCTCCATCGCTCCCTCTAGGCCCCTAGGAGGAACAATCAGGACAGATTTTACGTTATTTTAGCTTCTAAGAACAGACTTCATGAAGCAATGACACAAAACAGTGTTACATACCTGAGGGCCTTTACGCCCAACAGGGCCAGAAGGTCCAACGTCCCCCTGTAACAGCGAAAGTGTTTTGATGTAATATCAAGCCAATTAACTTCCAATCAGATTTCAAAACTTGTAGGTGGGATAGTCAGACAATATTGTAAAAAATAATTTGCTCATCCTCTTGTCGCCTCCTAACCCGCCTGACTTTCTTCTGTTAAATGCAAAGATATTGGTAATGAAACCGACATTGGTTTCCATTGCCTTTCATTGTATGGACAAGAAACACAATGGAAGTCAATGGGAACCAAAATTGTTTGGCTATGAACAGTCTTCAAAATATCTTCTTTTATGCTCCACAGTAAAAAGTCATAGGCCTATGGGTTTGAAACAACATGAGGGAGAGCAAATGATAACAGAATTCTAATTTTTGGGCAACAAATTTTTAAGCAACGAAACTGCACTACAAATTCAATAAGCAAGTGTCATTCGCTTACTTCTGAGCCATTAACACCTTGTGCACCAACCAATCCTGTAGCACCCGGTGCTCCCTGGCAAGACACAAACGCATATGTGAGCATTATTAAGCAGCATCCATAAATACCTGGACAAGGGTGGTTTCTCTGAGTGCTTGTGACTCTTGAAAACAGAAAGTTCTTAAAACGGTTTCATCCAAGTAAAAATTATAAAATGGATATCCATTATAAACAAACAGAATCTACTATTTTGAGAAAACTGAACTGGGGACAGTGATTATTTCTTATTAAAAAAACAGATTATTTATGACTCACCGCTGTCCCTGGAGGTCCACGTTTTCCATCATTTCCTGGATCCCCCTATGAAAACAAACTTCTTTATACTGTCAGGACGAATGCAAAAATATGTAAAAATAAATTGTGAATTAATCACCTTAG
>JAHKKF010516327.1:0-12065 GCA_019740295.1 Labeo calbasu | reverse complement strand
GTGTTTCCTGTCATAGCTATGCAAAGATTTGATTTCAAAAACAGTATCATAGCTATTAAACTATGTCTTGTTATGATTCTGAAATCAGTATTTAACCTCAAAACAATCTCAAAGTAAAAAAAGGTGTTTTAAAATGACATTTTTCTAAGCAAAAAAAAAGGAAAAGTAATCAAATGTAATCAGTTATATAAATATAATGACGTAATTGAAATAGTAACATTACTTCTTACATTTTAAATAGAGTAACTTGTAATCTGTAACCTAATTTGTGTTAAAAGTAACCTTCCCAAAACATAATTTTATTGTTTTGTGACTGTATATAGGCTCATCTCAATTGACTCATTTACACCCACATGTGGCATTCACTATGCAATGAATATTAAATGAGCAAACAAGCGGTTTCAGACCCAGCATACGCATGAATGCATAAATACAATTCAGACCGCATACGAGAGATGATGGGAAACGCTGTACCTGACTGCCGTTAAGAGGAAAAAAATCTGCTCGACAACAAATCCTCAATCTTAACTCTCATAACACTTAATGCCTGTATGTTTCAATTCATCTCTATAAGAAACACAAACTAGGGAGTGTTGAAAGGCATCGCTCCTGTTCAAATAGACAAGAAGAACTGAGGGACAGTGTACGCTGTCTCTGCAGTGTGGGCTGGAAAAGCTGAGGCCTCGAACCCACATAGACACACAGTCTCTGTCACACTGTTATTAAATCACCGCCGCCTCCGCTTTATACAACATTTGTCTTGGCACATGCTCAATTTGGCAACAGGGCAGAGTTCGACTCACTGATGGTCCAGTGAAGGTGAGTTTAAGAGAGGTTGGGGAATCGGACCTCCCAGTGCACTTGCCTTCAGCGTGTCCCACTGAAACACAAGGATCTAAACATCTGTCAAAACCTCCTCATAACACTGCAACCGTTATACAGAGTGCAACCTGGGCAAACAGCAAAGCACCATCAGCACAAACAATGTCTGTAACTGTTCAGTTTACAATATTTCAATGACAAATCATACGTAAACACCACTGAATACACAGAGAATCAGTCCCATTCGGCAATGTCCATCTAAACACGACATATACACAAGCAGAGCTGGGTAGTAACTGATCACATGTAATCTGGATTATGTAATCAGATTACAAAAATGAAGTACTTGTAATTAGATTAAATTACATTTTGAAATACCCTTTTTTATTGATTACATGATTACATTTTGTGAATGATTTACATTTCATAACTTATTGATTCTTCTTCATTCTTTTTCATCTCTTAAATTTTCCTTTCTAAAATGCCTACGTGACATGCAGGTAAACAAATAAAATGTTTCATTTTTATTAAGTGTTTAATTTAGACTAATGCTATTTTAAAACAATTTATTTTAATTTTGCATTTTTAAAATTTTACTAATTATTAGCTTTTCGTTAATCTGCCAAATAGGGCTGTCAAACGATTAATCGTGATTAATCGCATACAAAATAAAAGTTTGAGTTCGCCTAATATATGTGTGTGTGCTGTTTGTGATATATATATATATATATATATATATCATGTATATTAATATTTACAAGTATATGTATTTATTATAATTTTTATATAATTTATATTATAGATAAATAAAAATATTTTGTACATAAATAACATATTTCTCTCATATATATATATATATATATATATATATATATATTAATTTGTGTGTATTTACATATACTTTGTTTGACAGTCCTGCTGATGAACACCCTGCAGTTCCTTCGCAAACCCCAGTTTTGGAAACCTTGACATAATATAATGTTTAATTCACTTCATATTGTTAATAACATATTTTCTTTGCATTTTATTATCAATATGATACAGTATTATCCTATTTAAATCAATGTGATAAACAAGTTAGGTCAAAAACAATCTAAATGTAATCAAAAAGTAGTTTGATTATATTGAAATAGAGATGAAACAGGCATTAAAAGCCTTAAATGTACATTCAACACTTAGACATTGTAAAAATTTAATGATCTAAATAAATAACGTTTAGATATTTTAGATATTTTTTATCATTGATCAAAGTGACAAAAATCTGTAAAAAAAGGCGTTAAATGCCATTTATTTATTTCATAAAAAATGACATGTATTGGGGATTTATATGGAACATTGGGCTAATAATCTTTGGCAAAAACATGTACAAAATAAATTGACTTCATTTTCCTAAATAATAGCCAAATTATACATTACACCATATGAAATCTGATCTTCCATATTGAAGCACTTAAATAAGTTTCACGATGAACGGCTATAAAAAAAAATTCACATGCTGTAATGACTTTTTCATATAAAAAAAATCATATCAAATTGAATCAAACTAACCCTCAAGTTGAGGTACTTCAAATTTTGACACCTGAAACTTGTGGGGCAGCACAGAAAAGATGTAAAAAACAACTGATATGAATCATAAAATCAGTCTTACAATGTAAGTCTTAGTCTTTAAGAAGCATACAACTCCCTCACCTACCACCCATGGCTGAACATACACACATGACTCCTCTTTGGAGGACTAAAGTCATCCATCATGTTTGAGGATTCTGCCAAATGATGATGAAAAAACAACATTTGGATATTCTCCACACACACAAAAAATTAAATACACATTAAATAATGCCAAGTTGCCACTGCACAATCATAAGCAGATATTCACAACGGTTTTGAGCTATGAGAATCTACAGGGAGCTCAAACCTGAGGTTTTACAATTACACTTAAATATATGCTCAAAAATAGACAGTCACAAATAGATAGAATACAAGGCCTGGCAGGAACATAGAAAGACTGGGTCATCCAGCAGTTTGAAAGACACAGGGCGGTGGCTCACTGCACCATATTCATGTTTGCTAGGGATGGGCAGGATGATCGATTAATTTATCTAGATTCATATAATTTATGCCAATTTAGCTCATTTAAACTGTGGTACATGATGTTCATGGCTAGTCAGACTACAAACAGAAGCTGAAACTATAAGAGACACTCCAGTTAAAAGATCCTCCAGTATGATGTGTTAAGGCCTACCCTAAATGCAGCCCAATCCTCTTCTGTGTTCCTCCAAAGGTACAGGACTGGGAGTCCTGGTGGACCTGGAGGTCCTGGTATGCCTCTTGGCCCATCTGCTCCTTGGTCTCCTTGAGAACCCTATTAGGACATACAGATACAAATCAATCTGATGCCATCTTCACAAAACACTATAATGAGCTTTATGTAATGTGAATCTTCACCTTATCACCCTTGTATCCAATATAGCCCCTTTTCCCTGCACATCCCTGTGCAAACAACAAAAGCAATCTTAAATTCTTAAGGTCATGCATATGAAGTAACTTTATGGGATTTATAAAAAGCATTTCACCACAGCAAAGTGTGAGGTTACTGTCATCAACCATCATACCGAGTTTGTGGAGGATTGGTTTCCATGTTCAAATATAAGCATGGAAATCACGACACTGTAGAAGCAAAAGACTTTGAATCCATATGAGCCAATTAATATTTATAGTTCCATGACCTTTTTAATCTTTATGTATATTACGTAAGGCGACACTCTTAGACATGCCAATTTGTAGAGTGCTGCCAAACCTCAAACCTTCTGCAAAGTGGACATTTAGAACTACGGCCTTATATTTGGGTTTCATACTGGAAAGCTATCATTCAGAAAAGGGCAGATGTAGTAATGTATGGTTACAGATGTGAAGCATATTCAAAGGAATGGCTGTATAAACTACATTAAAAGATGAAAAGATTACATAACATTCAGCTTTAGACAATGACGTATTTCGAAACATGACCAAAATAAATTTGATTACACAGGGAGATGAAGAATTAGTTTTTTAGACCAGCAGTTTAATGTGGCTTGAGTTTACAACAGTCTGTTTCTAGCAGATACAACAAACACTGGCTGTTTGCAAACTGAAAAGTGGGCAAGTTTTCAGTTCCAACAGACAGGAAGAGGGTGGGTGGGTGCGTGGGTGGGGGGGGGACCCCAGCACTGTAAATCACAAAAGACATTAGGTATTTTTAATTTGCACTACCATCATAGCAGCTACTTGTTTTAGCTGCAGTTTTACTCCTAAGACTGAATGCTGAAGTTTTCCATACTGGAATACTTGATTCTGATTGGTCAAATCACAGCATTTAGCGGTTATACATATTCCTAAAAAATATTCCATGGGTGAAGGGTGAAGCACTTCCCCACACAAATTTTGCATTGGGTTCAAGTTTTTCATGCAAATTTGCTGTGTTGACCAACGGAATTATGCTTGGTTTAAAAGTGACTACTGTGTAAGTAGTGCTGCGTGCATCATTACACTATTGACAGTGGACAGTCAACCGTTTTGACTGTGGCACTTTTGAAAATGCCACTACTTTCATACTTATAGATTCATACAAATGCAACTCTGTCCCAGTCATTAACTGTAGTAAAAACTACCTCAGAGGGCTTCAGTACTGATTTTAGGCTACTGTAATTTTGTTGCAATAAAACAATTTAAACTCTTAAATGAACTCATTTCATTCATTTAAAAAATTAGTCATTTCTCTACATTACCACTCTGAAAAGTGATTCAACACTATAATAACTGTTATTAGAAATATCATTAATAAAATGTTTATGTTTTTATGGTATATATACACAAATGATACTATGCAAATAAACAATTTTAACAATTCAAAGTTTTTTGGATACAGATTCCAATTTTGCAAATATTACAAGAAGCAAATTATGGAAAAGCATGATTTTAAAAGAAAATCATGACAAAGCATGTGATTTTATTGGACTTTAGTAGAGAATCCTAATAGAGCATGTGATTTCATCAGGGTTTTAGTATAAAATCAAGGAAGAGCATGTGATTTCATTAGGACTTTAGAAGAAAATCATGAAAGAGCATGCAATTTCATCACAACTTAAGCATAAAATCATGGAAGTATGTGTGATTTCATCAGGATTTTAGAAGAAAATCATGAAAGAGCATGTGATTTTAATAGGATTTTAGTTTAAAAAATCATGGAAGAGTGTGCGATTTCATCAGGATTTTAGTAGAAAATCATGAAAGAGCATGTGATTTCATCAGGATTTTAGTAGAAAATCACGACAGAGCATGTGATTTTATTGGACTTTAGTAGAGAATCCTGATAGAGCATGTGATTTCATCAGGATTTTAGTAGAAAGTTATGGAAAAGCATGTAATTTCATCAGGATTTTAGTAGAAAATCATGACAGAGCATGTGATTTTATTGGACTTTAGTAGAGAATCCTGATAAGAGCATGTGATTTCATCAGGATTTTAGTATAAAATCATGGAAAAGCATCTGATTTCATTAGGATTTTAGAAGAAAATCATGAAAAAGCATGCAATTTCATCACAACTTTAGCATAAAATCATGGAAGTATGTGTGATTTCATCAGGATTTTAGAAGAAAATCATGAAAGAGCATGTGATTTTATTAGGATTTTAGTTTAAAAAAAATCATGGAAGAGTCTGTGATTTTATTAGGATTTTAGTTTTAAAAAAAAATCATGGAAGAGTGTGCGATTTCATTAGGATTTTAGTAGAAAATCATGACAGAGCACGTGATTTTATTGGACTTTAGTAGAGAATCCTGATAGAGCATGTGATTTCATCAGGATTTTAGTAGAAAGTTATGGAAAAGCATGTAATTTCATCAGAATTTTAGTAGAAAATCATGACAGAGCATGTGATTTTATTAGGATTTTAGCTTAAAAAATCATGGAAGAGTGTGCGATTTCATTAGGATTTTAGTAGAAAGTTATGGAAAAGCATGTGATTTCATCAGGATTTTAGTAGAAAATCATGACAGAGCATGTGATTTTATTAGGATTTTAGTTTAAAAAAAATCATGGAAGAGTCTGTGATTTTATTAGGATTTTAGTTTAAAAAAAATCATGGAAGAGTGTGTGATTTCATTAGGATTTTAGTAGAAAATCATGACAGAGCATGTAATTTTATTGGACTTTAGTAGAGAATCCTGATAGAGCATGTGATTTCATCAGGATTTTAGTATAAAATCATGGAAAAGCATGTGATTTCATTAGGATTTTAGAAGAAAATCATGAAAGAGCATGCAATTTCATCACAACTTTAGTATAAAATCATGGAAGTGTGTGTGATTTCAAATGAAAGAGCATGTGATTTCATCAGGATTTTAGTAGAAAATCATGGAAGAACATGTGATTTCATCAGAATTTTAGTTGAAAATCATGGAAAAGTGTGTGATTTCATCAGGATTTTAGCTGTGGTAACTCACTCTTTTCCCTGGAGGTCCAACAGGCCCTGGAGGTCCACTAAGGAGCCGGTATCTTTTTCCATCCATGCCTAATATAACATCACCATGTTTAAACGCAACTCCTTTCTTGCTTGAGTGCCTGTAGTCAACTTGTCCACTGCCTACAAGCGATTCATATCGCTTTTTTGAGTGAACACTGGCCAAAGGCTTTTTAACTACTTCTATGCTTTTTGAAGAGAGTAAGAAACCTTCATCAGTCAGCTGACTTAACTCAGGATGGACTGTAGGCCTAACCAGACCTTTCTGACCAGCTGATGTCTTCACATTTAAAATAGAATCCAGGTCAGCAATGTCCTCAGAGGGCTTCAAAGGGAGCCGTTGAAGACGGCCATCACCCAAATCTGTTTTCAGTTTTTGAGAGGTGAAGTTCTCCTCTAATGATTTGAAGGTGGTGGACTGGATCTTTTTGTCACTGGTGTCTTTATACCTGCTATGCGTGCTAATGGCGGAAGATGTGAGAAGGTCAGACTCGTCCACCACTACAAAGCCACGAACTGAATGCTTTGAAGTTCTGTTAGGATAAGACGAAATGTCCCATTCACTACGAAGACCTTCATTCTTAGAAGAGACACTGGAGTTCTGGAAGAGAATTAAAAAAAAAGAGACAGACTGTGAGGGAATTTTTGCATGGCAAACAAGATTAACAAAATGCTAAGGGGATAATCCATTAAATGTTTCAGAGCAAACACATGTCGCACTCATTAATCATCTGCAATCCAGTTTAACCGAGTACAATGTTGCACTGTGGGTACTGAAACCATCTCATTGTTATTCCTTTCAGCACAGACTGTTTCCACCCTGTTCACTAAAGTCAGTGCTACTTAGCTGGTGCATATAATGACCGCATTACTGCTGTCCAGAGAAAGCTGGTGAAAAACCAAACTCCATTTAGGAAAAACACATTTATTGATCATGGCTGCAGTTATTCATCTAATTATAGAGAAAAGTGTGCAAAACATTCAGGCAGGATGGAGTTGAGCACCCTTTTTGCAGTTTCAAACAAGAAACAAGTGCCAGATGATCACCAAATCAGGCACCATAAAAAGTGCATACTGCACAAAGTAGAAACATGATCAATTATGATAAGGCAATGGCCTACACGTGATTCTGAGCTCAGAGACCCAGAGGCTCCATCCTACTGTCCTCCTCTCTTTCTCTAACAATAAGCTACAGAGAAAGAGCAGTCAGGCACTTAACACTGTAAGGCGGCCACCTCAGATGAGAGGGACACTTGATCCTCTCAAGGGTGACACAGCTCCCCAAATAATTGTTTTACCCTCCTCAGTGCTACAGGTTACATCTTTGGCTGGAACTGTACCGAACACTGGAACAACTCCTGTGAGAGAAGCTGGAGCAGAACCAGATGATACAAGACACAATTACACTTTGTTCAGAAGATCGGCCAGTGGGATGTTTGAGAGGAAGTGAGTAAATGCATTGCATATCCCATGTTAAAGGTTTAAATTGCTAGTTTCAACAATAAAAAAAACTAAAATTCAAAAGAGAGAGATATTAATTCAGTTTCCAAAATAAACACAAAACCTATCATAATTGAAAGAAAACAAGCTGACCAAAATTAGGTGATAATACAGCATAATGAGATAAGCTATTTTAAGTAGGCCAGTCATTTTTGCAATTTTGTACCATATGAAACCATTCTAAAACAAACTTCCTTGTTAAACATTAGAGCACACTAGCATGATAAATAGTGCATTTTCCCCATATTTTATTTTATATTGACAAACTTCACTCTTAAAAATAAAGGTGCTTCACGATGCCATAGAAGAGCCTTTTGTCTAAATGGTTCCATTAAGAACCTTTAAGATCTGAAGAACCTTTCTGTTTCACAAAAGGTTCTTTGTGGTGAAAGAAGGATCTTCAGATTATAAAAAGGTAAGAAAGAGATGGTTCTTTAAAGAACTATTGACTGAATGGTTCTTTGTGGAACCAAAAATGGTTCTTCTATGGCATCGATGTAAAGAACCTTTTAAAGCACTTTTATTTTTAAGAGTGTCGTCAACAAATAATGCTTTTTTCACTCAAAAACTGAAGTGCATAAGCACTGATCAATGAGGAGGCCTAAGATAAATCAGCTCCAAAAAGAAATAGAAAAACCCATCCTAACTGAAAGAAAACATGCTGACAAAAAAAACGAAGGCAATATTTAGTGATACTACAGACAAGAGAGTTATTTTGGTAACACTTTACAATAAGAACCTTAACAACATTTGTTAAAATGAAGTAAAAATGAACAATACTTCTACAGCATTTAATAATCTTAGATAATGTTATTTTGGCATTTACTAATGCATTGTTAAAATAAGTTGTGTTTGTTAACATTAGTTAATGCACTGTGAACTAACAAAAACAATGAAAGACTGTATTTGTACTAACTAACATTAATAAAGATGAATAAACAGTGTAATAAATGTATTGTTCATTGTTTGTTCATGTTAGTTAATACATTATCTAATATTAACAAATGACACTTTGTAAAGTGTTCCCGATATTTTTTGTAGGCTGGCCATTTTGACCATTAACACCACAAGGTGGGGAAAAAAAAAAAAAAAAAAAAAAAAAATCTACGAACAAAAACGATTCAAAAAATTTTGGAGAAGTAGTTATAGTCTGTGTGAGCAAAGTCCGTATATTTTTATCCTTTGCAATAACATTAACTACCATTTTCAGGAAAAAGAAAATCCTCTCTGGATCAAAATGACTCGAACACAATGTAAGGATTAAGCAACATTTTACAAAAATAAGCTTGCAAGGCTTTGAAATATAGAAACATAGAGACAGAGAAACTAACTTCATACATCTACTAAAATAACCCTGGAATAAGTTGTTCGAATAATCACAAAAATGGCTCTGAAAAGTAAAGCTAGTTGTGAAAAAAGCTTCAGCATTGTTTGTCGATGTCACTTGTTTGTAAAATTCATCATGCAATTCATTTAAAACATTTACAAGTACGACTTATGAGTCCAAAACTGTCCAAATACTTTCTGGGATCACTGGCCATCTACACTACACTGTCATTTGTGGTTTACCATCATTTATTCATATTCTAACGATGACAATGGCAATAAATCTGAAAGTCTATAATGCTTAAGATCTAAACTGAAGGTGACTGAGACATCAATATCGGATGAAGCATCTGCCGGCGAGAAGGTCATAACTACTAACTCAGTCTGGAGGTTTTACAGATATAAACAAAAGTTTCACAAAGACTGCAAAATGATGAAGCAGAATGTCAGAGTTTGGAACTCAAGGCCCTGGGCAGGATATTATCAGCGTTCATCACGGCTGACCCAACAGTGAATAATGAAGAGAGACGCCATAAATCATGGTTAAGACACAGGTATGAGGGAAATCCTTGCAGGTCATTTGTTGAGGGACCCAGCTGGGCACATCTGACACTCCCATCAAGAAAATCACCTGGAACATTTTTGTGGATCATCAAAAAGGAAATCAAGGTGCAATTGGTGAAGAAGAAGAAAACTAGACAGTATACAGTTTACTTGGCTATCAATGACCTCAGCACCTCAGGTCAATCAGATTATCTAGACAAAAACACCCACTTAACATGTTGTTGACCTCCAATTTTATTGGTGTCTTACGATCTCCATAACCTCCATTCAAATTGCACTTTCCAGCCCATTCACCTACTTAGTTTAACCTGTTCAGCAAGTAAACGTGTTCATGGGAAGATCTCCATTGTTGATTTATGAGGAAAGATCCCTATACTCACCTTTATGAAAGGTAATACAAGAGCTGTCTAAACACCATACAGTGTAATATTTGACATTTGCACTTTTTGTCTTACAAATAAAGTAAGCAGATAAACAGATTTAAAAAAACAGCTCATAAAATAACGTTTCTATATAAAACAAAATCTTTTTCATGTTGGTTTATGTGATACGTGCACTAAACATCCAAACAAACTCAGAGCATCCACTAATGAAAAAAAGAAATGATGCACAATTAAAAGGAAAGACATGTATTTGTTTCCTACCATGGCTTTCCATTTGCCCTCCACATGCAATCCAAGCAGAAGCAGATCTAGTACAATGTAGCATCCCATACAGACACAGCACACCATGATTGCTGGAGATACACACTGCACCACAGTCTCTGTATCCCTGCTAAAGATCCCAGACAGTGCAAGCTTTCTCCAAGTGCCCTCCCAAAGAGAGAACCTCCCAGACACAGGAGCTGTGCCCAGGCTTCAAACACTCAAGCCAACTAAGCCTTCAGGCAGCCATAATATGAACAGCACCCAAATAAAATGTGCAATAGCCACTTGTCCTATTTGAATTGTGTCTGCAGAACAAAATGGGCTATTAGGTCATCTTCAGGGTGACAGAGGATATACACCACTGTTTGAACGTTTGGGGTCAGTAAGATTTTAATTTATTTTAAATAAATCTCTTATTTTTCATCAATGCTGCATTTATTTGATCAAAAATACAGTAAAACTAGAAATACTGTATAATATGATTACAAAATCATCAATGTTACATGCAAGATTGCAAATGTCTTAAATATTACGGTCAACTTAATGCATCCTTGTTAAATAAAACTATTCATTTATTGAAAAAAAGAAGATATATTTTAAGTTTGGAGCGCTCAAAGCTGCTGGACTTACAGTGAAAGAGCTTCATCCAAGAATAAAAATTCTATCATTTACTCACCACTATGTCTTTCTTCCGTGAAACATAATAGGAAATGTTTAGCAGAATGTTCATGTTGCTGTTTTCCATATAGTTAAAGTCAATGGTGAGCAAAAGTACAAAACCGTCAAGGAAACGCACCATAAAAGTATCATAAAAGTGCTCCAGACGACCCATGCGCTGTATTCCACGTCTGCTGCGACTAACAGAAAGCGAAAACACCCTCTGCTGCAGCTCTCAAATCTCATTTGGCCAATTCTGAATGTGAAAATTTGTTATGAGACACATGAACCAATGACATTTGGCATCAAACCTTTGACGTGCTAAATTATCTGTGATAATGTGAACATGTGAACATGAACGAGCTATCAATGGATACATTTCTGTTTTTCCTCAAACACATTGATTGGTTTCAAAAGACTCTGGCTGTTTTTATGAGTTTTTCAAGGAAAAGTTTGCCCAAAAAAGAAAATTCTGTCATTAATTAGTCACTCTTATGTCGTTCCAAACCCGTATGACCTCCATTCATCTTCGGAACACAAATTAAGATATTTTTGATGAAATCTGAGAGCTTTCTGACCCTGCATCGACAGCAACACAACTGACACGTTTAAAGCCCAGAAAGGTAGTGAGGACTTCGTTAAAATAATTCATGTGACATCAGCGGTTCAAATGTTATGAACTATGACAAATAGTTTCTGTGTGCAAAGAAAACCAAAACAACGACTTTAACAGTTTCTTCTTTTTTCGTGTCAGTCTTTGATGCACGTTCACAAGAGAGCACACATGCGCCGTGGTACTCTTGTGAACGCGCTTCAAAGACTGGCACAGAAGAGAAGAAATTGTTGAATAAAGTCTTATTTTTGACTTCTTTGCACACACTTTTCGTAGCTTCATAAAAGTAAAGGATAAGTTCACTTCCAGAACAAAAATTTACAGATGATTTACTCACCCCTTGTCATCCAAGATGTTCATGTCTTTCTTTCTTCAATCGTAAAGAAATAATGTTTTTTGAGGAAAACATTTCAGGATTTCTTTCCATATAGTGGACT
>JAHKKF010516325.1:0-26012 GCA_019740295.1 Labeo calbasu | reverse complement strand
TATATATATATAGAATTATATTTTGGTACATATAGTGTATATAGTTTATAATTAAAATTATAAATTTAATTTAAAAAATATAATTATAAAATACTACAAAATATTAAAATTTTATATTAAAAAAATGTTATTATACTTTTTATTCTATTTTGTTTTAATTTGTTCATATGGTGCAATGTCAGAATTATAGAAATCATCTAAAATCTATATGCATGATTCAATATATTTCGGCAAAAAATAAATAAATAAATAATCATTATTCAGAATTTTTTAATTAATATTAGTAATAATTACTGTTAGCATGTAGTTTAATCATTTTATTTTATAATTAGAATTTTTAAATTATTAAAAATATAAGAATACAATATTACAATTATAAAAATATTTTACGATTTTTAATATCATCATAAATCATAATTTCTTTATGCATGATTCAGTATCTCTCAGCAATAAATAAATAAATAAATAAATACTGATACATTTTTGACAAAGTATTTTGATGAATAGGATGTTTAAATAAAAAGCATTATAATTAATATATATTATATATTATTTATATAATATATTTTATTTGTTACATTATAGATGTCTTTACTGTTACTTTTGATCAATTTAATGCATCCTTGCCTTGCTGAATAAAAGTATTAATTTAATGAATAAATAAATAAATTAATTAAAATAACAAAATAGAATAAATAAATAAATAAAACAGCTGAGCTGCTTAAAAGTTTTGTGGAAACTGTGATACATTTTTGACAAAGTATTTTGATGAATAGGAATAATAAAGAGTGTTATAATAGCTGTTTTACTGTCACTTGTGATCAATTTAATGCATCCTTGCTGAATAAAAGTAATGATGTCTTCAAAAAAGTAATAAAAATAAAATAAAAATATCTAAATAAAAATATAAATAAATAAATGTTGAAAACAGCTGAACTGCTTAAAATTTTTGTGGAAACTTAACATTTTTGACAAATAAAGTGCATTATAATTAATATATATATAATTCATAACATTATAGATGTAGTCACTTTTGATCAAATGAATGCATCCTTGCTGAATAAAAGTATTTTAAAAAATGATGAATTATTTTTTGTGGAAACTGTGATACATTTTTGACAAAGTATTTTAATGAATAGGAGTTCAAATAAAGAGCCTTATAATTCATATAATATATTATTTATAACATTATAGATGTCTTTACTGTCACTTTTGATCAACTTAATGCATCCTAGCTGAAAAGAAACTTGTGAATTTCTTCAAAAAATTAATAAAATAAAATAAAAAATAAACATAAATAAATAATTATTGATCAATTTAATGCATCCTTGCTGAATAAAAGTCTTAATTTTTTCAAAAAAAAAATAAAATAAATAAAAATAAAAAATAAAAATAAATAAATAAAATGTATGTAATAATTGCAACAGTTAATGACAAATGCATGCATATGAAAAATATTACAAATATTTTCGCCATCATACAATTCCAAGGAATCCCATATGGCTTCCATGGAAAAGAAAAAGAGAGATTCGGCATAATGTCAATGAAAGTGAACCGGGAGTGACGCCATCAAGCTCCAAGAATGATAACAAGCATCACAAATGCACCATAAAATCAGAATATTTTATGTTTTCAGAGGCCATGTGATTGCTATTACAAAGAAAATTATTGGAATGTAACTCACTATTCATCTATAATCAAAAGATTATATTAAAATATGGTCACATGTTGCACAAAAACCCAGTGATTCATTCTGGGTGAACTATTGCTTAAGCATCCCATCCAGATACTTTAATGTGTTTTTTTCACATGCCAACAATGCCCCATGTTAAGTACACAAGACGGTAATGATGAGTCAGTGATCACGTTTAAATATGATGGATGGTCTTGTTTAGCCTGTGACCTTATTAGAGGAAGTGTGTGTTTATGCTGCTGTCAGAACTGCCTCAGCAAAAGAGCAAGAGGTTTTAGTAATAGTCAGCCCAACGAACATTCCCGCTCATAAACATGCTAACCGTCACCTATGTGTGTCAAAACTTTACGCAGAGAGCTGGACAGGACGTCCTATCCACACTGATCACATGCTAGCGGAAAGGAACATTTTCAGAGTTTCCAGTATTTGATTAGGTTAAATAAGTTTGGACTTCCTGCTGTCAGTGCAAAGCAATCATATTGTTGTGATTTATAGGTCACACTTTCCTACATTATCCACTCATCATCATCTATCTTACTTGGATTAATTAAGTTGTATCAGAGATAAAACACTTTAGAGAGTTACTGAACCTGTTTATAGGTCACACTGATGTGAGTTTACAATAGTACAAGCATTCCCTCCTGGGAGTTCACTTTCTGTTGCTTGCAAATGTAGTTGCGTTTTAGTGGAACACCCTCTGCCCTCGGGGTTTACAGAACGTAGTTACTGTTACTATGGTAGTTGTGTTTGAGAACAGGCTGTTTTGGATTGTACATATGCGTCTGAAGCAAAAAAGACGCATTCTGCTTCCTTTGTGTAAATGCCTTTGTGGGCAAATGCTCATGGCTGAAATACACACAGAGGAGTTTCCCATTCTTCAATTTATGAGGAAGCACTAAGATGTTGGCACCATATATACTTCCTGGACTTTACATTAATGTACATTAACGCTAAAATGTTAACTATATAAAAACTAATGACAGGAAATTAGTTTCATTTAAATTTTTACATTTTAGATACAAATACAATTACATTTCCAAAACACAATTACAATTCCAAAAATACATTTTTGGACTATTTTTATATTTTATATGAAATTTATTGTACATATAATTTTTTTTTTTTTTAAGATTTTATTTTTGGGTGTCTTTATTTAGATAGGACAGTGTAGTTGGACAGGAAGCAAAGTGGGTGGGATCAGGAAAGATCCACAAGCCGGGATTCGAACTCGGGACGCCTGCAGCGCAATGGCGCTATATGTCGGCACGCTAACCACGAGGCTATTGGTGCCGACATACATGTTAAAATATTTTAATTTTCTAATGTTACACATTATATGTACCACTATATTTTAATACATATAACGTGTGGAGTTTATAATTAGAATTATACATTTAATTAAAAAATATAATTAAAAAATACTACAAAATAAATATTTTAACATTTTTTTATTATTTTTTTTATCATTTTTTTTTCATATTATACATTTTGTTTTTTTTCATTTGTTCACGTTGCAACGTCAGAATTATAGAAACCATTTGAAATCTATACGCATGATTCAATATCTTTCAGCAAAAAATAAATGTTATTCAAAATGTGTAATTATAAAACCGTTAAAATTATAATATAATTTTAAAATTAATATTAGTAATAATTACTAATATTATGTACTTTAAGTATTTTATCTTATAGTTAGAATTTTTACGTTATTAAAAATATATTAATAAAACATTGCAAATATAAAGTATTTTTATTATTGTACATTACATGCACCATCATAGTTTATGCAATATCAAAATTATGGAAACCATCTGAAATTTATATGCATGATTCAGTTTCTTTAAGCAAAAAGTAAATAAATAAATATTATTCAGAAATTATAATAAAATTGTTACAATTATAATTTTAAAATTATTATTAGTAATAATTACTATTATTATGTACTTTAATAATATAAATGTATAATTAGAATTTTAAAATTATTAGAATTACAAATATAAAACTATTTTAATATTATTATGCATCATCATGGTTAATGCAATATCAGAATTATGGAAACCATCTGAAATCTATATGAATGATTTAGTATGTTTCAGCAACAAATAAATAAATAAATGATCATTAAGAAATTATAATTTTAAAATTAATATTAGTAATAATTGCTATTATTGTGTACTTTAATAATATAATTTTATAATTAGATTTTTAAAATTATTATAAATCTAATTATAAAATATAAAAAAATACAATTATTTTAATATTTTTAATATTATACATTATATGCACCATCATAGTTTATGCAATATCAGAATTATGGAAACCATCTGAAATCTATACGCATGATTCAATATCTTCCAGCAAAAATTCTGAGATGTTTGATACATGGGATTTTTTGCAAACCACCAAGGTACACTTTGTGATGTTTTGCACTGAATATTTTCTTTTCTGACACAAAATGTTTAGGTTTTTTTTTTCTTTTCTTTTTAGCCGTCCGTGCAGGATTCTGGAATATTTCTAGCTGGAAAAGTCTGCCTTTCAGTATTACTGATCTGATAGTGTGTTTAATGAAGCAGAAAAAATTTCCCCAAAGTCCTGGCTCAGTTAATTCCCTGTAGACATAATTCAGACGTCAATCACCCTGGAAATCCCCCACCCTCGGTGAAGCTCCGCCCTTTTCTTCAGTCTCTTTTAACGCTCCTGAAACTCTCACAGTCCACAAGAGCTACACAGACTTCCGACACAAACATGGAGCTTTACCGAGGCAGCAACGCCAACCAAATGGATTATAACGATGATGGCCGCGGACCCAAATCTGGGAAAATGTTTGCGAGCAACGACGACCGTTTAGACAGCGGTTTGGATTCGCTTAAAGAGGAAGAATTCACGGACGTGGAGACTCAGTTCTGTCGGATGAGTGTGGCCGAGGACGAACCCTGGAGGAAAGTGCTCACCGAAGACGGAGACACGTAAGTGCGCTGAGATTTTTAAAAACAATATTATGCAGCGCATGCAAAGCATTTATGTGCATTTGCTTTTTAAAATAAACGACATAATGTGTAATGCACGAAAACAACTTTTAGGTTGCAGAGAACTGTTTGTTTATTTATTTATTTATTTAGACCCCGTTGTTGTTTTAAGCAAGTTATTAGTGCAATGCAAAAAAGTCCTTCAAGTTCGTGATTGTCCTTCGGCACATTTAAGTAATTTTGAATCATAAAAAGACTAAAATAGCTACTTTTAGTTTGTAAAAAAACTTAACTGTTTGTTTAATTAATTTAGGTATTTGTTTTTATAAAATGCTTATTGTACTGCAAAAGAAACTTAAAATAAAATCAAAGGTTACGATTGTTCTTGAGCACATTTAAAGTCCTGCTCATTCCATTCACAAAGTGTACTGCGCATGCGCAGACACCCTACAGTCATAATGGGCTTTATGTAAACAGAAACGCTGCATCAGTACGGACTGTTCTCTGGCGATGCGTCAAGGTGGGCGGGGCTTCGCAGGTCTCTGGCCTGGCGTCAATGTGGGCAGGGCCCTGCGAACTCGGAAAGTCCCGGGCTGCACGCCAGACAGTCAGACGCGCAAGAGCTGCGCATGTCCCTACTAGGAAAAATACTGTGCTTTGCACACCAAAAAAGTTGTTTTATCACCAAAAATTATTTACAGTTGCATAACAATATTTACTTTCTTTATTAAAGGTATCTACATCTTGCTGTTATACATGAAGCCAAAGACGCTGCATTGAAAATAATCCATTTGTCCTATGGTGACCCCTTCCTCAACATCCAAAACAACCAGAGACAGGTACATCATGATTAGTTTTATACAAACTATCACATTTGAACTCTATTTATGACTATTTAGATCATACTAAATCACTCTCTTCTCTTCAGACTGCTTTGCATTTGGCCGTCATCACAGACCAGCCTCTTATAGTAGAGCAGTTACTAAAAGCCGGCTGCGATGCGTCTTTAGTGGATGATCGTGGAAATACTGCCCTCCATATCGCCTGCAGAAATGGTTCTCTGGCCTGCTTCGGCCTCCTAACGCAGGGCTGCCGGCAGCAGCTTCCAGCCATCCTCCAGACACCAAACTATAATGGTAAGCTGGTGTTTACCATGCTAATTTGCTTCCATTGACCTTCTCTGATTTTCATTTAAACGTTTTTGATCTGATTTGAACCTCTGTTTACTCTCCAGGTCAGAAATGCATACACGTGGTCGCCATCCAAGGCTACCTGTCGTTGTTAGAAAGCCTCATCCAGCTCGGCGCAGAAATTGACGCACAGGTAAGAATGAGTTGTTTTTCAAGTAAAGCTAAGTTATATGTATGTCAACCACATTGGCTAAAATGCTTGTTTTTGTCTTTAGGAGCAGTGTAATGGACGAACGGCTCTCCACTTAGCAGTCGACCTCCAGAACTTTGAGCTGGTTAAACTTCTAATCAGCAAAGGCGCTGATGTTCACAGCTTCACGTACGGCGGTCACACGCCTTATCACCTGACCTATGGCCGAGCCAACACAGAAATCCAAAAAGTCCTGTATGAGCTCACGGCACCACACCTAAGGGAACTTCCAGATAGTGAGTCAGAAGATAGCGACGAGGATTATCAAGAACAATGTATATCTGATGATGATGATGATGATGATGATGATAATGATGTAAGCATTCCTTTTCTTATGTTCATTTGATTCAAATAGTAAGTGTGTTTATGTAGTCCTAATGTCATTTTTGTTTTAATTTCACAGATATATGATGATATTAAAATGATGGGGCAGGCGTAGAAGGACTTGTGGTGAATGGAGAAAGAGATTGATGTTCTCACTCAAGGTGCCCAGGAACGAGTCCGCGGTGGAGCCCGCAGGGTCTCAGGTGGCTAGCGGCTCACTGGCGGCGCAAGTACAAGACAGATGTAAAAGGTGGCCCGGAAACAAAGGGTGTATTAGAGCAACACTGGAGAGAGGCCGACTAAAGCGTGCCGTTGGCTCTCGATGATGGACTGTACTGTCAGCTGAATGACCGGCTGTGTTTCTGTTGTACTGTGATGTAAAATATTGTGTATACAGACAGATTTATTTTTATATTAACGTGTACATGTGTATATAAAAGATTGAAACTTGCTTTGTTGTTTTGTGAAAAGATATAACATTTTAAATTAAAATTTTCAACTTGACTTTGTCTCCTTCCTTGGAAATGCATGAGAACAAGAGAAATGAGGAAGTTAAATATCCTTTTATGTCACTGAGGAGAAGTGTTTGCAACTGAAGAACTTGTACTCTGTTTTCCGTCAGCTGAGTTCACTGGAATTTCCTGAGCAGGAAGGGCCATTGAGATAAAATTGGCAATTCTGAAAGTTCCCCGACTTCCTGAATTCCCAAAATAAGGAACGTTGTGGATTGCACAACGCTGCTTTATGCAGAATTTTGTCAGGGATGTGCCCACATGGAATTTCTTGAGTTTTAAAATACGTTCCTAGAAAGTGTCTCCCATGCTGATGTTCTTGGAAAAGGGTGTAGTGTTTGTTATCATTTGGCATGTTATTGTTGAACTCTGATTTTAAGATTATATTAAGGCAAACTTTAACTTCAACATTATTAGCAGAGTTTAAAATATTCCTAGCGTTCGCAATTTAAAGTCACATTTAAACCACCAATGCGAAGTGAAACTCCTTGAAAATTTCCTCAAACTTTCATATTCAAGTCATGCAGTTCAACTCACTGTCACGCTTTGCTTTCGTCTTGTGCTTTACAGTAAAGGAGAGCCGAGAAGTGTATGTGGTTTTCTCGATTTGAATACAAACCTGAGATGTCTAAAGGGAATCCACCTTTAGCTTAACCCTGCTTATTTCCGAACGTGAATCCGGACTGCACGCCTTTCTGATTTTGAGATACCGTTGTGTGTCTTCAGTCCCTGAGACACCTCTTGAAAAGTTCCATGCAAATGATGTAGTCATAGCGCTCGCTTTTTCTGAGCCCTGAGGAGTCTGGTTAGGACACGTAGGGCTCTTGACGGCTCCTGTAACTGCAGGAGAATACTTATATGATTCAGCCAGATCCGAGAAATGACAGCAGGCCGGCACTTGGAAAATCCGCCTTTTTTTTTTTTTTTTTTTGCTCTCTCTATGAAGTGCCACACCACTACAACTATGCAAATACTTTGTCTGGAGGGGATTCTTAAAGTGAGAGTTTTGGAAACGCTATTTACTTATTGAAAAGCATGTGAGAAAACACTCACTGCTTCCCATAAATGGAGACTGAAAGACCCTTCCTGATGATTGAAAAGATAAACTAGTGATATTTTATTGGCGCCAACTGGAATGTATTGTAAAAAGCAGGAAATTGATTCAGGTAGCAACACATTTCCTCGTAAAAGGTGACAACATGCAATATAATATGGTGACGCATAATTTCAAGTTAAATGTAAAATTAAATGTTACATCAGCTTAAAGTGCTAACATATACTACCAGTCAAAAGTTTTTGAACAGTAATATTTTTAATGTTTTTTAAA
The DNA here is from genome assembly GCA_019740295.1 of Labeo calbasu. Lineage (NCBI taxonomy): Eukaryota > Metazoa > Chordata > Actinopteri > Cypriniformes > Cyprinidae > Labeo > Labeo calbasu. The sequence continues at coordinate 17,810 of JAHKKF010516325.1, read as the reverse complement.
GAATTCTCTTCCAGGCCTGCATTTATATATTCTAAAACACAGCAAAATCAGTAATATCGTAAAAATATTTTTACTATTTAAAATAACCGTTTTCTATTTGATTATATTTTAAAGTGTAGCTCATTCCTGTTATTTCAAAGCTACATTTTCAGCATCATTACTCCAGAAATCATTCTAATATGCCGATTTGCTGTTCAAGAAACATTTATTATTATTATTATTATTATTAATATTATTATCAATATTTGAAACACTCGAGTACATTTTTTTTCAGGATTCTTTGATTAATGTAAACATCCAAAGATCAGGATTTATATGAAATAAAAAGGAGTCAGTATCATTTTTAAAGTATAGAAATTAATACTTTTATTTAGCTAGGATGGTCTAAATTGATCAAAGGTGATAATAAAGACATTTCTAATGTTACAAAATTTGTATTTCAGATAAATACTCTTCTTTTGAACTTTCTCATAAAAGAAACCTGAAAGAAATTCTACTCAGCTGTTTTCAACATAATAATAATATTAATAATAATAATAATTAATGTTTTTTGAGCAGCAAATCAGAATATTAGAATGATTTTTGAAGGATCATGTGACTGAAGTAATGATGCTGAAAATTCAGCGTTGAAATCACAGAAATAAATTACATTTTAAAATATATTCAAACAGAAAACTGTTATTTTAAATAGCAGAAATATTTCAAAATTGTACTGCTGTGTTGCTGTACTTTGGATCAAATAAATGCAGGCATGGTGAGCAGAAGAGACTTCTTTAAAAAAACATTAACTTTTGACTGGTAGTGTGTGTATATAAAAAAATTTTAAACTACTTTGTTAAACTGAGAGGTAAAATTTAAGCAATAAACATTAAACATTTAGCACCATTTCTTAATACAATTTGTAAATTTAAAAAAAAAAAAACATTTTCATTACACTTAGATTTCTGAATTAAAGAAAGGAAGAACTGAAAACACTGTTTTCCAAAACATTATTTTTTTATTGTACTGTTGCAAGAAAAAGCTACATAAACAGCAAAAAACATCAGTTGACCTGAATATTGATGACATGATTGTGATTCTCAGACTTTTTTTGTCACAGGGTAAGACTCGTGCAGATCTTCTCAATCCCGTTCAGTAAGAGCCATGAGGTGGGTGTCAATCTCCGACTCTGACAAAATTCTGAAAAATACAGAAATATACATAACTACCAAAATGAACATCATAAATGTACTCAATCATTTTACACAGCAAAAGGTGTAAGAACCGTGCGGTTTGAAATACATAGACTACAGTTAAAAAGTTTGGGTTCGGTAAGATTTTTTAAAATGTTTTGCTTTTAAAAATGTAAAAAGTATTTTATATATTTTAAAATGTAAGCTATCCCTGTGATGGCAAAGCTGAATTACTCCAGTCTTCAGAAATCATTCTAATATGCTGATTTGGTGCTAAAAAAGTCTCTGATGAATAGAAAGATCTTTTGTAACATTTTAAATGCATTTACTGCCACTTTTGATCAATTTCATTTGCCTAAAATTCCTATGACCCTGAACGTTTGAATTATACTGTATGTAGATAATATGAAAGTAACAGCCCTGCAGTATTAGTTACTGCTAGCACCTAGTGGGGATTTTTCACCGTTTATCAACTACGGTTTGGTGGTTGACAGACAGGACATATGTAAATGCTATGTAATGATATGTAAATATTACATCCTGTTCTATGTGCAGTGTACAAGCTCACCTGAACTTGGGCTCCTCTGTGGTAACAACCCCTATCTCCAGCTCTGAAGGCTTGAAGTCGATAGCCAGAACGGTAGACAGGCAACTTATCGCAGTCTGAGAGAATAAAAAGTGCACAAAAAAAAACTCAGTGTAGAAGGATACAACCACAACAAAGGGTATTAATTCCATTTGGGGTGAATGTATCATACCTCTACTGTTTGGTCAAAGGTCCAATCCAGTTTCTTCTTCACCTTTTTCTCCAAGAAGCTGGTGGCTTCTGTTTGTTTCACTCCTGCAGCAGTGGCCTTGAAGCCGCAGTAGTAACCTGCAGGATCGCATTTATAGACCTGCGGCCCTAGCTCCTCATCCACGCCAACCACTATCATACCTGACAGGTTTTAACAATACATGATATTGACATTGCCATTCATATTGTTAAATCATAAAGATGATTTAACAATAATATTCCTTAATATGGAATTCTGGTATGTTCCGAATGACCTACTATGCTTTTCTTACTAGGCATGCAGTATGCTTACAATGCAATGCATAAAATACATGTATTTCTTGCTGAATCTGTCAAAATCTGAAGTATGAGAATACTACATTTAATACTCCATTGCACAATGCAATGATGATATTAGGTTGCTATCTACTTCAAGAAATATTTCTAATTATCAATTTTAAAAACAGTTGTGCTGCTTTTTGTGGAAACCATGCTATTGTTCATCCAGGATTCTTTAATGAACAGAAAAATTAAAACATTCATTTGAAAGAAATCTTTTGTAACTTTCTTACAGTCTTGATCAATACAATGCATCCTCGCTAAAAATCGTACTGACCGCAAACATATGAATGGAAGGTTATGTAGGTAGTATGAAAGTACCACCCTAGTAGTGATAACAGGTGGTACCAAGTGGGGATTTTTTTTATAGTTTACATATAGATTATGCTTTGGTGGCTGACATACAGGACATATGTAAATAAATATATGCAAATGCTATGTAATGATATGTAAAAGGTATACTGCACAATGCAAAATGTTAGACTTAATATTAGATATTATCCATTTCCAGGCTCATTATTTCATTCAAGTATTAAAAGTTTGGTTGTTTTACACACACATATTAGATTAAACATAGCAAGAACTGATATTTGAGATTGCTGTAAGCTCATACGATAATATTTTAACATACCACACTTTAAATATTTATTGTTGCATGCCACAGATTGTTTCACAATCTACATTATATAATGTGTAACAAGTAGTTAATGAGTTGAATCAACATTAAGCAGACTTTAGCTTAATACTTACATTTTATTTATGAATTTTGCAAACTTGACACTGTTATTGAACTAAACACTGAACTAAACTGAGCTAAAAAAAGGCATTAACTTCTGAAAAGTTGAATCTAATTAATTTATAATTGATGTGAAATGAACAGTCATTGAACTGAATTGAATCTACACTGAACTGACTAAAGCTGAATATTTCTATTTGTCTTCTGTTGACCCACTTTGAGCTGAATTGAATTAGTTTCATAATTAATGAACATTGCCACCTTAACACTTTTTTTAAAACTGAGCTGAATTATGACACTATTGTCTTCTGTAAAGCTACTTTGAGTTGAAATTGGATATTAAATAATCAATGAAATTTGCAAGTTATACGACCAGTCAAGTTTTTGGACAGTAAGATTTTTTAATGTTTTTAAAGAAATTTTTTTTTTGCATTTATTTGTACAGCAAAAACAGTAAAACTTTGAAATATTTTTACTATGTAAAATAGCTCTTTTCTATTTGAATATTTTAAAATGTAATTTATTCCTGTGATTTCAAAGCTGAATTTTTAGCATTATTACTCAAGTCACATGTTCCTTCAGAAATCATTTTAATATTCTGATGTGCTGCTCAAAAAAACATGTATTATGTTGAAACAGCTTAGTAGAATTTATTCAAATTTCTTTGTTGAATAGAAAGTTCAGAAAGTTCTCTAAAACAGAAATCTTTCGTAACATTAGAAATGTCTTTATCATCATTTTTGATCAATTTAAAGCGTCCTTGCTAAATAAAAGTATTAATTTCTATCATTCCTTCATTTCCCTTCATCCATTCCTATCATATTTCAGATAAATGCTGATCTTTGAATCTTTTTATTCATCAAAGAATCCTGAAAAATAAAACATTATTTTAAATACTGATAATAATAAAAAATAAAAAATGTTTCTTGAACAGCAAATCAGCATATTAGAATGATTTCTGAAGGATCATGTGACCATAAAGACTGGAGCAATGATGCTGAAAATTTTGCTTTGATCACAGGAATAAATTTGATTTTAAAATATATTCAACAAAGCAGTTATTTTAAATAGTAAAAATATTTCACAATTTTACTGCTTTTGCTGTATTTTGGATCAAATAAATGCTGGCTTGGTGAGCAGAAGAGACTTCTTTTTCTTCAAAAATAAAAAAAACATTACAAATTACAACTTACTGTCCAAAATCTTTTGACTGGTAGTGTACTTTCCTCATTTATTTCTGTGGAGCTTTATATTGTATAACCCTCTATACAAATAAATGTGGCTTGATTCACACTACCCTCAATCAGAACACATTCTGATACTTACAGCATCCCAGTGGCCTCATCTCTGCGTTCTGTGTGTACACCTGTGAGATGTCAGCAATGCGCTTGCACAGCATGTCTACTGGGATCTCATAGCCGTATTTATACTTCCAGTTAGCAGCTTCGTATCGCGCCCTCTGCACCTGCGACCTGCTGTCAGCTTCACAGAGAAACATAATACATCACATGTGGTGTAAAATAATACATAGTTTTACATTTCACCATACAAAAGAGCCGAAGATGATATTCTAAAATTCACCTAAGCTGGACAATAGCTGTGTGCAGAGGTGAGTTTACCTGTCATGCCAGACATCACACAGCCAATGTTTTCTGTTATTCTGAATAAATGGGTGACAGTGGACGCATCAAGAAGCTTATCCTGGGTGATTAAAAGAGGAAGACTTAATAAGAGCATTCACAAACATTGCTCATACAACTGCCATTAAGTCACTGAAACATTTATTAGCATAAATTAAATACAAATTCAGTTTATATTTAGGAGTATGGCTGACAAATAGTAAAAAACAAACTTACTGGAACTTTCTTTTGAGTAATAACAACCGCACAGTCTTTCCCTCGAACAGCTACTGATGTAAGACCTCCCTGATTAATGGCCTTGAATGCATATTCTGTAAAAAATAAACTGAACATGTTAACTATAATAGTAAATATTTTAATAAAATGCATGGCAGAATTTTTTTTTATTTTATTATTAGAATTTTAATAATATACGAGAGAATATGTAACCATACATAAACATATATATATTTGAATTGGAAAATATGTTATATATATATATATATATATATATACTTTCAAATTATTCCAAATATATATACTTATATGTGCAATATAGAATATATATGGGTGAAAATAATTCTGAAAATGTACTGACTTGTACAAGACAGAACCTGGATTTACAATAAGCTGCTTAAGTGAAACGTGAACAAAATTATATAAATCCCTGCATGCATAATATTCATAATTATAAACATGAAACTGAAAGTGCTTTTATCCATACTGATATAAACAATGAGTTGAGAAGAATCTGTCATGTAACCAAAATCTGATTCATACGATAACAAATTGTTTTAAAACGCTAATTAATTTTAACAAAATACTCCGCTTATACTTTTTTGCATCCATTTTAACTAAATGAATGTTTAATGCTGCAATAAACACATTAGTCTGAGCAAGAGACCGTGCAGAATGGTCCTGGTGCAAAATGACTGGGCATTTATTCTTTCGATTTAATAAAGATACACTTTCATCGATACGCACCGACTTGATAGAGTCTCCCCTCAGGAGAAAAGATGGTGATGTGCCGATCAAACCCCGCGCTCGAGCCTCGGGACATAATGCGACAGATTTACCGTTTAATATTGAAGTTTGTAAACAGATCTAACCACACAGCTCTGCTGTACACCGGAAATGATAGCACCGGCTCCAGCATTCATATCCGGGTGAGATGGCGTGACGCGTCCCACTCAAACGGGCCCAAGCATGGTAAAAGCACTTGTTGCCAACAAGAACAGTTTAATTTAGGATATAGTTTATGTTTGTATATTAGGAATCTTTTGCAAAGAGTATAATATTTACAAAGAGCAGTTAATTACATTATATTTTTAGTATAGTTTTACACAATTCATATATTTAATTTTATGAACCTTTTTCTTCCCTTAAGAGTGGGCGTGGCCATTCTCATCGCCTCCAGCTATATTTAGCTGTACAAAACAGCTCGTTTTGCTGCTTGATATTGCAAATTTATGTAGCTTACCATATTATTTCAATGTATTATCTCAATTTTAAACACTGGTTTATAGTCCAAACAGTTTTACAGTTTACTGTACGTTGTTTTTCTTCTTGTTATTTCCCTACAGTGGGCGGCGAATGAACCAGAAGTCTCACCCATAGGCTTTCTTCCGCATTAAAGAAAAAGGGTGGATAGGTAATGAATTTTTTTAATCTACTCATTGACATTGGGAATTTATTTGACACAGTATATTTTTATGGTAAAGTAAAAATGTCAAAATCCAAATTAAGAGTTCAGATGCAAAACCAGCTAAAAGCCATCTCGGTCAACAATAAGATAATGATACTGAGTGAATGCTCCTGACACGTAGTATACGTCCATCAAATACTTTTACTTCAAACTCGCTAAATTCAAGCCTCAGCCCAATCAGAGGTACCAGTACTTACATAGAAACCTATACAAAGTAGCCAGAAAGAAATGCTAATTTTAAAGAAATTCGACAGATGGATTTAGAGGCTTTTGCATCTGAACTCTTCAAATATTAACACCTTAATAGAGTAGTTAATTGCTTTAGTGCATTTCATCATAAAGGAGTGTAAACCTTCTACTTCTAAATGCAGAATTGGTTTAGTCAGTGTTTGAAATCTTACACAGAATAAGCCATTTGTGCATTTCATCTTTGGTCCAAGAAGATGAAAATTTGTGACACTCCAGATTTATGCGGCTAACTCGCAATAATCCAAGCAAACACTGTACATAATGGCAATATCTTTTATGGGTGTTTTAAGGACTGCGCATGTAGGGAAGGCAAACATTGTACATCTAATATTTTAATGTTTGCACAACTAGGATAAGTAAAGAGCACCAAAGAGCATGTTTAATTACTCTTTATAATCAGTTATGAAAACACCTGAAAACAGTGCAAATTGTCAGTTAAAATCTGCCTTCATAATATAGCTGAACCTTGCCTTTAATGAATTGTCACAACGTTTTAAATTTATTTATAATAAAAAACCTGAAATAGGTTAATGGCATAAGTATGTTGCGACAAGCTTTGCACATCAGCATTTGGCAATTATCTGCCATTCTTCTCCTCACGTCTTCACATCTCAAGCTCTGTCAGTTTGGATGGGGGCAGACGGACAATTTCAGGTTTCTCCAAAAATATTTGATTGCGTTCAAGCCCAGGCCCAGACAATTCTTCATAATATAGCTGAACCTTGCCTAAATGTTGTGACAATTCTTGAGTATCCTGGTTTGATAATCCAACTAGAAACCGACATGGCTAACCTATGCTAGTGAAAAATAAGCATTGATGCAAATGGACTCACAGCCTTATAGTTATAGATGTAGCTCTTGTGACTTAAAAACATGGGCCTCAGAGGATGTTTTTTACATGATCATAAAAAGCATTACCTGCAACTGTACCTGTTATAAAATAATATAAAAGTAGACGTGCAATAAAAGAAACAGAAATGGATAGCGGTTTTTTACATTTTTTTATACTTTGAATTTTATTTAAAAATCATATATATATATAGTTTTGGATTATTTTAATTTGAATTTTTTAAATATATTAATTTTATAGTATATTTTCAATATACAGTGACTTGTGAAAGTATTCATACCACTTCATTTTTTCACATTTTATGTTGCTGTCTTATGTTAAATTGCTTTAATAACTTTTTTCCACATCAATCTACACTCCATATACCATAACAACAAAGCAAAAACAGAATTGTCACAACTTCGATTTCTTCAATTTATTAATAATAGAAAACCTGAAATAAGTTAATGGCATAAGTATTTATACCCTTAGCCGAAGCAGTTTCACAGCCTCAAGACCTTCTGGGTATGATGCGACAAGCTTTGCACATCAGCATTTGGCAATTATCTGCCATTCTTCGCATCACGTCTTCACTTCTCAAGCTCTGTCAGGATAGGGGCAGACGGACATTTTCAGGTTTCTCCAGAAGTATTTGATTGCATTCAAGTCCTAGTCCTAGTTGTTTCAAACTCCTTCTATTAAGGGTAAAAGAGACTACATGATTCTGTGAATCTACCACTGATGTGTGCCTTGATGCAATCCTGACTCTGAGCTGTACAGGCAGTTTTTTTTGCTGTATTTTTAGCTGTTAGACCTTTTATTGATAGGTGTGTTCCTTTACAAATCATACCCATTCAACTGAATTTGCCACAGGTTAACTCCACTCAAAGTGCAATAACATTTACAAGCAATACGAATGCTTCTGAGCTAAATAACTGTCCCAGATAAGGGTTTGAATACTTATGCAATGGAATCATTTTAAGTTTTTTATTTTTAATTTATTTGCAATGATGTTAAAAACCAGTTTGTTGCTTAGCCATTATGATATATGGACTGTAGATTGATGCGAAAAAAAGTACAGTTATGAATACTTTTGCAAGGCACTGTATAAATATATATATAGATGAGGTAGAAAAAACACAATTGGACATTTTGCAAAGCATTATTTATTTGACATTTCTCAGCCAGCGCACTAGTACCAACTCCAGCTTCAATGTTCTTGGGTGAGGCAGAGCCATTTTTGAGGAACTTCATATGTGGCTCTATCTCCTCTATGCTCATCATACGGAATGTGCCAGGAGCTGCCAGAGGTCTGAACAATGGTGTCATAAGCCGAGATCCTCTGAAAAACACACAGCAAAGCCAACAGTCATCCTAACACTCCTTGATTATATAAGATCTCTCCATTTCTAAACCTACCTGAAACCGAACTCTTTTTCCTGGGACGTAATGACTGATCACCAACTGATGGCCTCGTTGCCACTTGAAGAAGAGGCGTCTGGTTGCACTGTCTGGCAAGCAGGCTTTGTGATCTCTCATCAGATCACGACTAAGAAAGTTGCAGTGAACGCCAGAGTGCAAAGCAGCGTACAGCAAAAACGGGTCATCCTCTGATCTGTGGCAGCCATCCAAGAATATCAACACACTCTATCAAAAATACCTTTCATACTTGGTGAATGAAATCATTGTGGGTTTATATTGACTTGCGCAGAAAGGGGAAGTGTTCAGTACATGCGTCACTAACACACTTGACTGTTACAACTGTTGCAAAACATAGTGAGGCCTCTATTGTATTATGATAACTATATAGGCAGCATGTCTTTACATCGTTTATACACACACACACACACACACACACTCTCTCTACTGTCCACTCTCTAATGTGGGGCCCTATGATTTCAGTCATAAAAATTTTTACTTAGAATTTAGAATTAGAATTTACTGTATAATACAGAATCTCATGGAATTTTTCACATTTTAGATGAATAAATTAAAGAAAGGTCAGTACACTTAAATCAAAAAACGCAATATGGACTAGTGTATCACGCAAAAATACAATTAAAATATGAATCCTGCATGTCCTGATTGCCTCTGTGTGAATGAATGGCGCAGACACACTTTTTCATTTACTACACACATACTGAAGTGCGTATGGAGTACATGAACACATAAAAATAATCTCTAGAACTGCTCTGATAGTCACTCCATGAGCATTTAACTGTTACTTTTGATAATGTATCAGAACTAAACAGAATCTTAAAGCTCTTCACAGCAACCCGTCAAAATGAAGGTTTGATTTAACTTGAAGAAACTGTGACAGAAATATATTACTTATGTAATATAGTACTACTACAACTAATAAAATTATTATTAAAACTTTTGAAAGTATTTTTTTAAGAATATTTACCAGAAAAATTATTTACCAGAATTTATTTACCAGACAAATGAAAGTGGAAAAGTGGATTTCATAGCGCCTTAAAAATGTAATTAGTGTTAAACTTTTAATAAATTGATGTGTACGTTTCATGATTTCAATTAATTAGACATGCTTTTTGATTAATATTATTATTTAGAGTCTAGAAAATTAAAATGAAAAAAAAAAAAAAAAAAAAATTCGAAGAGAAAAACAAACAAATAAATAAATAAAAATTCGGAAAAAATAAATAAAATGGAATTTGGGAAAAAATTTAAAAGATTTCATAGGGTCTTACAAATGTTAGGATTTTGTAATGTAAAGCTACAGTATAAAAAAAAACAGCAATACTGTAAAATCATTAAAATGGTGAAATATTACAATTTAATAATTGTTTTCTGTTTGAATATATTTTAGTTGTAATTTATTCCTGTGATGTCAAAGCTGAATTTTCAGCATCATTACTCATGTATTCAGTGTCGCACGATCCTTCAGAAATCGTGAAACTGTGATAATTTTTTTAGGATTCTCTGATGGATAAAAAGTTCAATGAAATGCATTTATTTGAAATAGAAATCTTTTGTACCACCATAAATGTCATTATTGTCATTTTGGATTAATTAAGTGCATCTGCTGAATAAAAATATTGATTTCTTTTCTCTCTCACTTAACCCAAACATATATGAATGGTAGTGTATCACATTTTCTACAAAATATTAGAATGATTTCTGAAGGATCAAGTGACACTGAAGACTGGAGTAATGATCCTGAAAATACAGCTTTGCATCACAAAAATGACATTTTAAAATATATTCAAATAGTAAACAGTTCTTTAAATGTGTAATATCATTTCATAATATTACTGTATTTTATGTCAAATAAATGCAGCAGTGGTGAGCGTTTTTCTTAAAAAAAAAAACAAACAAACAAAAAAAATCCTAGTTATTCCAGTATCAGTATGTTGCAAAAATAATATGGGACTCTGGACCACAAAACCAGTCATAAGGGTCAGTTTTTTTAAATTGAGATTTATATCATCTGAAAGCTGAATAATTGCCTTTAAAGTTGTCCAAATGAAGTTCTTAGCAATGCATATTACTAATCAAAATTTTTTGATATATTTACGGTAGGAAATTTACAAAATATCTTCATGGAACATTAGCTTTACTTAATATCCTAATGATTTTTGGCATAAAAGAAAAATCAATAGTTTTGACCAATACAATGTATTGTTGGCTATTGCTACAAATATGCCCGTGCTATTTAAGACTGGTTTTGTGGTCCAGGGTCACATATATGATACTCTAATTAGCATAAAAATAGGAAAAATATCCCAGATTGAACTGCTTTCATTCGTAACAATCTTGGATGAATTGTTTACTGAGTTTGTTGCAATGCATTATGGGATTTTTGTCTCCACAAAGCACAGAATTTAACCAAAAAAGGCAGAATAATGAAGTCACCAGTGTTTTAGAACACCCTTCATGCTTTAATTGTACCTGTGATCCCTTAAAATGCTGTCTACGTAGGTAGCTCACTAGGTTTTGGAACAGCGTGTACAGTATGTGATTGAGGAAAGTACGGTCATACTAACATGTTCTCGGTGAAGAAACAGTGGGCTTTCTGCTTGATCTTGTTCATGTTTTGTCTGTCCCAGTTCCGGGAAGGTTGTAGCATGTGCTTCCTGCCAAGGACCAGGATGTTCAGACCTTGCTGTTCCAGCTCCAATACGACTGCCAGCAACTGCGGAGATATTTCACACTCTAGGTGACCTTTTATCATTTCTACTTAGATATTAGATATGAATGAGGTCATTCATGCTTTTTTCATGAATGAGAGACCTCAGTTCATTCAGGATGTTCTCTATGAAGTGAGCTGCAGCTTGTGACTTTTTTGGAGGAATTTCCCTTGGCATTACAAATGAATTTGGGACCTTTAGCAGGTCAGCTGTAGGGAAATTATTCTTGCTCACATTGTTTTAACCCACTTGTGTACCACCCACTCACGTACACAGCATATGAGGGGGGAGTTTCCTGATTACACAGGAAGTTGTTTTTTCCAGTACCCCCCATACAAAGTGAAGACAGTAAAGGTTACAATGGTATGCTAAAAATATCCAAGGGTCTTTGTATGCAAATGTTTAAATTTAACACCACGCACTTGCACAAACTATTCATGAGATAGGCGCAATTATTTTTAATACTGTGTGTAGAATTTTTTTGTACTCTTACTTACAGGAGTTGCAAAATTCTATTGTAGCCTGCACCAGGAAGTTATGACTAATTAACATTTCATTTTTAGATGGATTTTTTTTTTTAAATACTGACAATATGTAAATTAGTAGACAAGCTAGAACAGTAGTGGATAATAATAATACATTTTTAAGTAAATCTATTTTTAATATTAATTATTAAATTAAATGATAAAATAATACAAAATAAAATATAGTAAAATAATATTTTTCTTTAAAATAAAGATTACTTTTCCAGCAAATCATTTTACAAATAAATAATGTACTTCATACATTGACTAACATTAACTTAAGAACCATTTAGTTAGAAAACAATGCAATTATTAAGAAAAGCAATTATTATAAAATACATGTAAAGATTCTGCAAGGTGTACTTAAACTTATGACTTCAACTGTGGATATATATATACATACACATGCACATATAACTTTACTGCAATAACCAACGGCATTGTCTTTACTTCCTAAATATATTTCTCACTCAAATTTTGATTACTGTAATGTCATTTACAGTTTGAATATGCAAAGTGAGTCCCGGTGAATTCCAGTTTATCTTGTATCCCTCATTTTGCTATTTCAGACATGAGGAAGTGCTAAATGTGGAATTGCAGGTGTGATCATTTTTTGCTTATTCATGATAAGGAAGTATACAATGAGCCACTGATGGGCCGTGTTACTTTGGAAAACACCGTACACGCCATACACTGTAGCGCCCTGTTTTACAACCTAACCTAACCTAACCTTAACCTTTCCTTTTAGTCACCTTTGCTTAAGAATTTCTAGATAAAGCCATGCACTTCCTTCCAGCATGTTAGTCTTGCAAATTTACAGTCACTTTCTTGAATACAGTCTGCTTACTTAAGCTGTAAGCAAACTATATAGGCCTACTATGGCCATGAGTTTACTCAGGCCTTCATTTTCACACTGTGTGCAGACAAATCTGGTTAATACTAGCATGTCAATGAATGCGCCAGTTAGCGAGGAAGTAGGGTAAATGTTACCACCAAAAATAAACTTGACCACAAAAGGCACATGTCTGACTTAAAATACAGGGTTAGTCATAGCAATATGAGTGTAAATCCCCTGCCTCGGTGTACAGTTGCTATGGGGTGCGTCTGTGTTAATAATGTGTGACTGTGTGACATGCAGATGGAAGCCATGGATGAGTGGGCAGAAAGCAAAAGGATCGGATCGAACGTCAATGGAGTTTGTGTTGCATCATAATTTGTAGCTTAATGTCAAGTATTAGATGTTCTCATATCTGTTGAAGCAAGACGCTACAGGAAGAAACGTTGTTGTTGTTGTTGTTGTTGTTTTATTTTGGTTTATTTTATTATGGTTTTCTTCCATAACTTGTCATTTTTTAGTCTAGTGGAAAGAAGACATGTCAAATACACATTTAAAGGGATAGTTCACCCAATAAAAAATGAAAATTCTGTCATTAATTTATCCACGTCGTTCCAAACCCGTAAGACCTTTGTTCATCTTTGCAACGCAAATTATGATATTTTTTATGTAATCCTAGAGCTTTCTGACCCTGCAATGACAGCAATGCAACTGACACTTTCAAGGCCCAGAAAGGTAGTAAGGACATCGGAGGAAAAGAGTTGTTGAATAAAGTGCACAAAAAATGTCCTTACTACCTTTCTGAGCCTTGAACATGTCAGTTGCTCTCTATGCAGGGTCAGAAAGCTCTCGGATTTCATCAAAAATATCTTAATTTGTGATCCAAGGATGAACAAAGGTCTTACAGATTTGTAACAACATGAGAGTGAGTAATTAATGACAGAATTTTCATTTTTGGGTGAACTATCCCTTTAAAAGTAGCCAAACTATTGACGGTGGGCAGTCAGTGGTTACCATCAAATGTTTGGTTACCAATGTTCTTCAAAATATCCTCTTTTGTGTTCAACAGATGAAAGAAACTCATACAAGTGGTGGTTGAGTAAATGATGACTGAATTTTAATTTCTGGGTCAGCTATCCTATTGCTCAAATGGTCCTAGGCCATTGAAAAGTCATTGGTTTTCAGTTAACAAGTGGTTGAGGGTGTAACAGGTGGGTGTGGGTACTTATCTAAAAATATTAGCCTATTTGTTGGCAAAAAATCCCTTTGGTACTATTATAATGGAGCACAAGCAAATATACAGCCACTTGTCTGTCTGGGACTGACACCACCTCGTAGGAGGGCTGATGCGTAACACATTCTGTGTAACATTACATGGACACTGAACTTTCCCTAATTTTTCGTTTGAGTAACTGTGGGTTTCATGGGTTTTGGGGTCTTTCAGGTTGGAAACTATGAGAAATTGGGGCTGTTCCCTAAACCTGTTCTGGTGCATTAAAATTAACTTTGCTTAGGCTTGCCCCCTGGTGGAACCTCTGCTACTCACTTCTGTTTTTATGTCTTTTTTTAACTTTAAAATGCCTACAGGTTGAATACTCTAGCATACATATTTTGAACTATTCTTTTCACCTTTAGAGCTTTAAATCAGAGTAGGTCGACTGTCTAGTCAGATCAGTGATTTAAAAGGTCAGAAAACAAACCTGCCTCTTCTTGGAACGTCCAAGCAGTTAAGTTACCATCACTCACCGTCTCAGAGTGGGTGGCCTTGGGTGTTGTGTTAGCCACATTAAGACCGTCAATGACAATATCAAAGGGAGGTCTCTGCTTCACGAAACTCTTAAAGATGTTAAGCTCCTGTACAGAACACAAGCAAGTGGTTATTCTCAAAATCGTCAAATGGTGGTATTTAATTGGTGTAGACAATATGCATTGCAAAAAAAAAAAACTTAGATATAGCCAAACATTGCAATATTTCCATGTTGTTTGTTCTGATGCTAAAACTTATCAGACTTTGAAACAACAGGCATGCACTCTTGTAACCGTTCTTTAGTTTCTTCAACTAGAGGAACAGACGGTTGTTTAGATAGACGGGGGTCTATGTATATTTCCTCACTTTGGTGTTGTGCAGCACATTGCACAAGACAAAAGCAACCAGTGTTGCTCAAGACAAGGAGGATAGCTAAAAACATTACAGTTGGTTCATAAAACAGACAGTAATATCAAACCAGTGTTGTTATTGTTAACAACAACCATTAAAATCATTAAAATATCTGAAATAAAACAAATATAAGATGACAAACTGAAACTCAAATGGAAATTAGAAATGTTGCCTGGACAACTAACTAAAATAAAATACGTTTAAGCACATTCAATAACATTTAAACATGTTGAAGTACTAAAATTACAACTAAATTGAAAAATAAATGAAATACTAAATAAAATGCTAAAATAAAAAAGGGGAAATGCATGCTTAGTTCAAAGCTAAAATTTCAGCTTCATTACCCTGATTTTTTTGGGGGTGGGGGAAATTTTTTTTTAGAAATTAATACTTTTATTTAGCAATCTTTAAATTGATCAAAAGTGATGATAAATGCATTTATAATGTTACAGAAGATTTCTATTTTAGGTAAATGCTGTTCTGAACTTTACATTCATCAAAGAAATCTGAAAAAATAATATTAAATGTATAATAATAATAATAATAATAATGTTTTTTGAGCAGCACATCAGAACATTAGAATGATTTCTGAAGGATCACGTGAATGATGCTAAAAATTCAGCTTTTAAATCACAGGAATAAATTACATTTTCAGTATATTCAAATAGAAAATATTTTAAATAGTAAAAATATTTCAACCTTTTATTTTATAATAAATTTTATAATTAAATTTAGATAATTAAAAAAAACTAATACAAATGATAAAATACATAAAATGATTAAACATTTTTAAAAAGTTAAGTCAAAATAATTTTGCGGTCACACTTTACAATAAAATGTCATTTGTTAACATTAATGTATTCAATAACATGAACAAACGCTCAATACATTTATTATATTATTTATTAATGTTTGTAATATTAGTTAGTAAAAATACTTTCTAAAATAATTTATTCAAGTAAGTTTACAGTGCATGTTGACTAATGTTAACAAATACAAATTGTGATTTTAATAATGCATTTGTAAATGCTGAAATTAACATTAAGATTAATAAATGCTGTAGAAGTACTGTTTATTCTTAGTTCATGTTAACTATTGTAGTTAACTAATGAAACTTATTGTGAAGTGTTATCATAAATGCTATAGTATTTAAAAAAAATATTAAAATAGCACTATCAAACCAGATGAAGGAGGACTGCATACACTAATTTAGGATTTTAGATTTCTGTAACAGCTGAGGAATCGTCTGTTTGAGAAACAATCATAATTTTTGCATTTCCGTTTGGTGATGCTAGCAGCACAGAAATTGCACATTTCACCTTTAAACTCAAGATTGTTTCTGGAAAATCATGAGGCCTGTTGGGTGACATTTATAGCAAACAGATATATCATTGTATGTGATCCTGCCTGAGACTCTACATATCAGATTAAGTGAAGAGCTGAGATATGTGCAGTCATGAATGTACAGGAAGTATAAGAGCAAAGCATGCAACTGTGAGATAAAGCAGTGTGTTAAAAGATAGTCTGACAAGTACCAGCCAAGAACTGAACATATTGTGTTCTTTCTGTCAGAGCATTGTTCAAAAACAACTTTGCTGTCTACCAGTTCTATGAATTAATCCCTGGACAGTTACAAAAAAAAAATGCTTCCAATCTGTCTTCTTCCAGGCATACAGTACAACAGAGCTTCAAACAGAACTTGACCACACCTGGCTCAGCTTCAAAAGCATTATCAGGTTGTGTTTAGCTGAATAACACAAGAACATGAAGGCTGCTTGAATAGCAGGGCTAGAAAAAAAGCTAGAACTTCCTTGTTCTTTGTTGTCGTTTAAGAAGAGGTTAAAATACCTCCCGAATTGTCCTTGACACAACATGTAAACAAAACAAGGGAATTTCCAGCTGGAATGGGGCCAGGTCACTCCCTCACCTGTCTGTCCTCGAGCCTCAGTGCTGCACATGGCTTTTAATTTATTAACTTTAGCTTCACAGCAACTGCTAAGTCATGCACACTCATGCCTGGAGCTCATCCGAGGTGAACAAAGTACACAAATACTGAGTTAATATGCATATACCCTGATAAAGTATTACATAAGGAGTAGCCAAACATTGACTTAGTTTAAAAATAATAATAATTATATATATAGACAGTAAGATTTGTAATGTTTTTTTAAAGAAGTTTCTTCTGCTCACCAGGCTTGCACTTATTTGATTCAAAGTACAGCAAAAGCAGTAATATTGTGAAATATTTTTACTATTTAAAATAACTGCATTCTAATTTAATATATTTTAAAATTTAATTTATTACTGTGATCAAAGCTACATTTTCAGCATCATTACCCCAGTCTTCAGTGTCACACGATCCTTTATCTAAAATAAAAGTCTTTTCTAACATTATACACTATACCATTCAAAAGCTTGGAGTCAATATTTTTTGGGGGAAAGAAATGATAGAAATTAATACTTTTATTTGATTATTAATTGCATTTATAATGTTACAAGATTACAGACAAATGCTGTTCTTTTGAACTTTCTATTCATCAAAGAAACCTGAAAAAATTCTACTAGCTGTTTTCAACATAATAATAATAATAAATGTTTATTGAGCAGCAATGTGACTGGAGTAATGATGCTAAAAATTCAGCTTTGGAATCACAGGAATAAATTACATTTTAAAATATATTTGAATAGAAAAACAGTTCTTTTAACTAGAAACATTTT
>JAHKKF010516324.1:0-11246 GCA_019740295.1 Labeo calbasu | reverse complement strand
AAAAAACTCTATAATTTACATACTTTGCTCACATAATCTAATCATTTTCTTTGTTGTTTCTTTTTAACTGTAGTATTTAAATGAACTAATAAACTATATTCTGTTTTTTGCGGATTAGTTTTACCTTAATAATATAGATAGATACGTCATAACTTTATATTACTCTAACTATTATATATTGTATAACAAGCCTCAGTCAACATACATACAGCTAGGGACCAATCATTTTTGGACCAATCAGAATTCCTTGGGAAAGCTTGATGTATTCTGTTGAAGGAGACGTATGTGGAAAATAAGGAGAGTAAATTGATCTGATTGTTGAAGAGTGTGAACGAAGCCCTGTTGATTCAGGCCAGATTTGAGAGCATGTGCTCCGTTCTCCGCCTGCTAAAAACACCAGAGCCATATCGCCATAATAAAGGGTGATTGGCAGGCCAAATTGTTCCGCTTTCATTTTTATTTTTGTTCGTTTATTTTATTTCAGAGCCCTGCAGTTTATCACACCATCTTATTTTTTCACCCCTTTGCTTTCCCCTAGCGTTTTTTTCTTTTTCTGTGCATTTACAGCGGCTGGAAAGTGATCTGTTTTTCATTTCAGATTCCCAGGATGGGAGCTATAAGTCAGACGTGAGCAGTAAACCTAGGAAGGAGCGCACAGCGTTCACCAAGGAACAGATTCGAGAACTGGAATCAGAATTCGCTCACCACAACTATCTGACACGGCTTAGACGTTACGAAATCGCTGTCAACCTTGACCTCACGGAGAGACAAGTACGTGAGCCTGTTTTCACATGTTTCCAACAGACATAACACTGGCACTTCCATTGGCTTTGAAAATATTTCTTCGCCTGACGGGTAAGAAAAAAGACTGACTTCACTTAACGTGAATTAGTCATACGAAGCGATAAACGCAATGCTTAATGTTAGTAATTTTCAACAAATTAAATGACCTCATTTACTGATATAAATCTTAAAATATTTCAGGATGAGCTCTCTAGACGTGTGTTTTGCATTAGAAATGAGTGACGTGTTTTATACAGGGCTCTGTGTGGAGGGGTCTATTTGTTAGGATTGAGGGAGGGATTCCTGCTTTTTCCCCCCAGTTTTTTCTTTTTTCAAGTACATTTTTTGAATGACTTTTATTAGATAAGACAAAGGGAAAGTGACAGGGAAAGAGAGGAACAACAGGAGCGGGACATGATCCAGTCTGGCTCCCCATGACATGAGCACATTTTTATTGCATATTACATTAATTCAGAGGTATCCAGTTTTCCCATCTGCTAATTAACGGCAATGATATAAACCTTTCAAAATAGTGGCAATTAAAAGCATGTGGGGGAGACAGAGGCTAGTTGTCACAAAGGTGCACAGTTACTGAGTAATTATAAAATTTAGAATGAAAGTTCATTGTTTTAAGGTACATTAGTACCTGAACATGAATTAGAAATGTTAAGAATGAACGATTACAGCATTTTTTATTCATAGTCAATATTAACTTCAGCATTTACTAATGCATTATTAAAATCACAAGTTGTGCTTGTTAGCATTAGGTAATGCACTGCAAATTAACATGAACTAACAATGAACGACTGTATTTTTATTAACTAACATTACTAACGGTTCATTGTGTGTTAATGTTAGTTACTGATTAAGAAATGACACCTTATTGTAAAGTGTTACTATTTTTTAAACCTATTTTGGTTTACTATATCTTTGACTCTTGTCTTTGTAATTTGCTGCTTAGTAATAGTTAGTAAGGTAGTTGTTACGTTTAGGTATGGGGTAGGATATAAGGATCCAAAATATGATCATGCAAAATAAGGCATTGATATGTGCTGTATAAGTACTAATATGCTAATAAATGCAAATAAAGTGTTAACCAAAAATTTAAATAAATCGCCAACACTTTACAATAAGGTGTAATTCGTTAACATGAACGAACAATGAACAGTATATTTATTTATTAACTATTTATTAATCTTTGTTAATGTTAGTTAATAAAAATACAGTCATTTATTGTTTATTCATGTTAGTTCACTTAGTTAGTGCATTAACTAATGTTAACAAACACAACCTGTGATTTTAATAATGCATTAGTAAATGCTGAAATTAACTAAGATTAATAAATGCTATAGAAGTATTGTTCATTCTTAGCTCATGTTAACTAATGTAGTTAACTAATATTAACTAATGAAACTTATTGTAAAGTGTTACCAAGAAATATTTTTTTTTAATTGCAATGTTGTGTATTTATATCAGAATTTGGCATTTTATTATTTATACTTCGCTGCAAAGTCTGTAGTAACTGTTAAATTGCAGGCTTCGTTGTGACAACTTACCCCAAAAGACTGGAAAAACATACGGTTTTATTTTCTTATACGCTGTGTGAAATTTGGACAAACCCAGCAACTGGGTTGTTTTGACCCAGTGGTTGGGTTAAATGTTTAATTTTATTTAATTGAACTATTGTTTAAAAAATACTATATGGCTGGCTTATAGTGAGCCCAAAATAGCTGGTAAATGAAAAATAAAAAAAATCAGACACATACCGGAGGCATCAGCAATAATCAAAAAGTGAAGATTTATTAATAAGCTATTTAAAAATACATATATATTTAATTATTATTTATTCAACTTATTAATAAAGGTTCATTCATTAAACATTTTGGGTTCATTTTAAGCAAGAAATATAGTCATTTCTAAGCAATAGTTGCGTTGAATAAAACTACCCAGAAGGTTGGGTTAAACATTTAACCCAGCTGCTGGGTCAAAACATATTTCACCCAGTGTTCGGGTTAAATTGGTATATATACCTATATACACACACCTATTTATACCTTTTTAAGACCTTTTAAGTTTACTCACTGTAGTAGAACTAGCCCCCAGTCTTGCATATTACACTTTAAATATATTTAAAATTAGACAATAGTGAGATTCACTGTAGATCTATGGTAGAAACTGATGTTTCGAAATGGCCCACACGTCCCACACAGCCATTCCAGAGTTTAGGATCATTCCAGCTGAGTCCTGACCTAAAAAGAAGTTTTACTGTATATGCAACTCACTTAGGATTTGCATTTTTGTTTTATTCCCCTTTTTCCTTGCTACTCCTCCACACAATTGCTTCCTATCCAATAAGTCCAAGCAGATCCAATAAATCTGTGGACGTGGGTTGATCTCAGACCTTGAACAACAGAGTCTGAAAATCAACCCTTTCTGTGCACCTTCGCTGTATTGCATTTATATTTACATTTAGTTTGTATTTTTTATATTTACACTACCACACAAAAGTTCTTGAACAGTAAGCTTTTTAATGTTTTTAAAGAAGTCTCTTCTGCTCACCAAGCCTGCATTTATTTGATGGAAAATACAGAAAACTGTAAAATTGTGAAATATTTTTACTATTTAAAATAACTGTTTTCTATTTGAATATATTTTAAAATGTAATTTATTTCTGTGGTTTTTGAATTTTTAGCATCATTACTCATTCTAAAATCATTCTAATATTCTGATTTGCTGCTCAAAAAAACATGTAGTATTATTATAGTAGAATTTTTTCAGGTTTCTGTGATGAATAGAAAGTTCAGAAGAACAGCATTTATCTGAAATAGAATTTTTTTGTAGCATTATAAATGTCTTTATCATCATTTTTGATCAATTTAAAGCATCCTTGCTAAATAAAAGCATCAATTTCTATCATTTCTTTCTCAAAAATAAAATAAAATAAAATAAAATAAAATAAAATAAAATAAAATAAAATAAAATAAAATAAAATAAAATAAATACTGATTCCAAGCTTTTGAATGGAACCGTGTATAATGTTACAAAAGCTTTTATTTCAGATAAATGCTGATCTTTGGATCTATTCATCAAAGAATCCTGAAAAAATGTACTCAAATGTTTAAATATTGATAACAGTAATTATAAAAATGTTTTTTGAACAGCAAATCAGCATATTGGAATGGAAGGATCATGTGACACTAAAGACTGAAGTAATGATGCTGAAAATGTAGCTTTGAAAATCACAGGAATAAACGACATTTTAACAGTTATTTTAAATAGTAAAAATATTTAAAAATTGTACTGTTTTTGCTGTACTTCGAATCAAATAAATGCAGCCTTGATGAGCAGAAGAGACGTCTTTAAAAGCCATTAAAAATCTTACTGTTCAAAAACGTTTGACTGGTAGTGTATATTTATATTTATGTTTATATTTATTACACATATATAAATGAAATGTAAAATATGATAGCACAGTTCCATAAAACCTGTAGTAATTAGTCCAAAGAATTGCAAAAAAGTTCCCACACTTCATCTAAATGTTTTTATCATGTAAGGAAATCTGCCGACTCATTTAAGAGCTCTCTAAAATACCTGCGCTGCGCTTCCTAAAATAACCCCCTCAGCCTGAAATAGTCGCCCTGTCAAGGCAGAGGTGGGGGGGTGAGGCGCCGCCACTCGGTCCAGATCCGATCGACCCGTTTTAGGCAGCAGCTTGATCATCCCAGAGGAGACACAAATACAGAGCAAAGTGTCAAGTCAGGTCCTGGAGCGTGGGCCAACGGGCGACCAGGAGTTTTGCATCAGCACATAACTGACCAGGTGGAAATAGCCTAGAGAGCCAATGCTAGTCCCCCACCGAGCCAATCATATCGCTGAGCCGCCAAACTTCCCAGAAATCCGCTCCAGAAGAAAAACACACGAGAGTCCACCAGTTACTTTGAGGAAGTTTAAAGATTAAAAGCAGATATGAAGGACCCACAAAGCGCACGAAATGAGGTGTTTTACTTGGTTTATGTATGCGGTCTATACGTGTGGGATCTGAGTGCTGTGTTGGCAGGAAAAGCTTTAAATCTGTCGCTCATCCAATCTGATACGCACGCGCGCGCAGTATGAAGGGGGTTCTGATACGGAGGGCATGATGGTGGTTTTAGAGTGGGGGTCTGCGTGCCAAAACAACTCTTTCTGGAAAGTGCCATAACACACGCCCTAACACACGTTCCCACAAAGTGGCGTTGAGTTTCCCTGATGCAGATCTTGGACGCCTGTGTTGCTATGAGACCAATAAAGTCTCATAAACATTGTGCGTAATTGACTACTGTATAATAGCTTTGCCAAATAAGGTATCTGCTAATAAGCAAACAACACTTATTTATTCATTTTTACTTGAATGATATGTGGTATACAACATTTAATTGTTCCTAATTATTCTTACAAGTATGCTTAATATAATAAATGCAAATACATACTGACACAAAATAAAATATATAAAATTGTATTTAATATTATGATGATTAAGTTTAATTAAATAATGAACTGTATGAAGTTCTTACCTAGAGCCAATGGTTCATTTATAAACCATATGAAAATATTTATAAATGCTATACAAATTTATAACAGTAGCATTTCAAATTTTAAATCTAATGTTTCTGGAAAAACCTCATATTTTGTGTGCAGGGTTGTTAATAAAACCTAAAATCATTAAAATTATTAGTTAAAAGTAAAATTAAGATTAATCAAAATATAATGAAGTTAAATAAAAATAACTTATTTCTGCTAATTGCAGAGGCAACATTTCTCTTTTTTGTTTTGGTTTGTGTACTAAAATAACTAAAACGATGTAAACCTGAATGAAAGACTAAAATGTAATAAAAACTATAATAAAATATAAAAAAACACAACGAAATTTCTAAAAGTTTAACTAAAATTAAAATGAAGACAGAAAATATATTAAAAAAATCTAATTCAAAATTTGAAATTTCAAACATTAATAAATCTGTAAACCTAAATCAAAAAATTAAAACGTAATAAAGCTATAAAGAAATATAAAAATTATTTAAAAAAGAGATAAAAACACAACAAAATTGCTAAAAGTTTGACTAAAATTAAAATGAAGACAGAAAATATAAAAATAAAATCTAATTCAAAATATTAACAAAATTTGTAAACCTAAACTATAAACTAAAATGTAATAAAAGCTATAAAGAAATATTAAAAAAATATTAAAACAAGACAAAAAGTTTGACTAAAATTAAAATAAAGACAGAAAATATAAAAATAAAATCTAATTCAAAATATTAACAAAATCTGTAACCCTGAACTATAAACTAAAAGGTGATTACAACTGCAAAGAAATATAAAAAATATTTTTAAAAAGACAAAAACACAATAAAATCGCTAAATGTTTAACTAAAATTACAATGAAGACAGAAAATATAAAAATAAAATCTAATTCAAAATATTAACAAAATCTGTAAACCTAAACTATAATCTAAAATGTAATAAAACTATAAAGAAATATAAAAAATGACAAAAACACAACAAAATTGCTAAAAGTATATAAATATATGTATATTTATTTATATATATAATTCAAAATATGAACAAAATCTGTAAACCTGTAAACTAATAAAAATGACAAAAACATGACAAAATTGCTAAAAGTTTAACTGAAATTAAAATGAAGATAAAAAAATATATAAATAAAATCTAATTCAGAATATTAACAAAATTTGTAAACTTTAAACTAAAATGTATTAAAAACAATAAAGAAATAAAATAATAGTAATAAAAACACATCAAAATTGCTAAAAGTTCAACTAAAATTAAAATAAAGAAAGAAAATATAAAAATAAAATTCAAAATATTAACAAAATCTCTAATAGTATANGACAGAAAATATAAAAATAAAATCTAATTCAAAATATTAACAAAATCTGTAAACCTAAACTATAATCTAAAATGTAATAAAAACTATAAAGAAATATAAAAAATGACAAAAACACAACAAAATTGCTAAAAGTTTATATATATATATATATATATATATAATTCAAAATATTAAAATCTGTAAACCTGTAAACTAATAAAAAATGACAAAAACATGGCAAAATTGCTAAAAGTTTAACTGAAATTAAAATGAAGATAAAAAAAATATATAAATAAAATCTAATTCAGAATTTTTAACAAAATTTGTAAACTTAAAACTAAAATGTATTAAAAACAATAAAGAAATAAAATAATAGTAATACAAACACATCAAAATTGCTAAAAGTTCAACTAAAATTAAAATAAAGAAAGAAAATATAAAAATAAAATTCAAAATATTAACAAAATCTCTAATAGTATATAAAAAAAATACCAATCTATAATAATATGTACAAGATACCAAAATAACACTATAGTGATAATGTTTATGGGCAATTCATATCAAAAACTAAAATGTACAGTTAAAACAGTTCTACCTATTTGAATTAAAATGTGACATAAAATTATCCATCCTGTTTGCTTTCTATATACTTTCTATGACTACTTTAACAGTATTTCTCGTGCACGCAGGTGAAGGTGTGGTTCCAGAACAGACGGATGAAGTGGAAGCGGGTGAAGGGAGGTCAGCAGGGAGCCGCTGCGCGGGAGAAAGAACTGGTGAACGTAAAGAAAGGGACTCTCTTGCCTTCCGAGTTCTCCCCAATGGTCGGACTGCACCATCCCATCGGTTCGCCCAGCAATGAGGACGACAGTCACGACAGCGACCAGAGCTCTGAGCACGCGCATTTATGATGCCAATTAGAACCTGCCAGTTTCCTCAGGAATCGCCTATGTTGGTACTCCGAAGGCTGTTAACAACTAGCACCGGGCCGTGTTGCGTTATTTCATTCTGAGTGGTTAGGGTTTATTCTTGGTCTGTGAAACAGATGCTCACAGGGTTGAAAACCAGAGTTCGATGGCACCCGGTGGCACAGAGAATAGTCTAAATAAGGTGGCCACAGTTTTGAAGAGACTATGCATTTCATCCATTATTGTAAATAAATGTAAGTTTGGTTGTTGTAAACATTCCACACGAGTGCCTTTGAGAGGATTTTTGCACTGTTTTGATTTTTGCCCTAACTGTTTGCTACTGTATTTACATACGAATTTTGATACAAATATCATTAATTAAAAAACACAATCTGTGACAGCACAGAATAAGTATTATTAGTTTGTAAAGAAACAAAGGATGCCATTAATTGCAGCCTATTTTTAGATTCATTGAATTAGAATGAAGCAATAGGGATTTGCTGTTGTTGTTTGTTTTTCACAATATGGGTATTTTGGATTGAAACGGATTGAAAATGACTTGGCATATTGATAAACTTTTAATTTAGAAGGATAACGAATAAAAATTGAACTATTATAGATATTTTTTCACTTGCCTTGCCTAAGGCTTGTGTACTTCAGGACTGCAAATACTAATGTTTCATGATCACTGAAGGAATCATTGAAAAACATTACACTACACGTCAAAAAATTGGGTTTGGTAAGATTTTTGTAGATGTTTTTGAAACATATCTTTGTACACTACCAGTCAAACATTTATGAACAGTAAGATTTTAAATGTTTTTAAAGAAGTCTCTTCTGCTCACTAAGCCTGAAAATTCTAAAATATTTTTGCTATTTAAAATAACAGCTTTTCTGTTTGAATATATTTTAAAATGTAATTTATTCCTGTGATTTCAAAGCTGAATTTTCCGCATTATTACTCCAGACTTCAGTGTCACATGATCCTTCAGAAAGCATTCTAATATGCCGATTTGCTGTTCAAGAAACATTTTTATTATTATTAGCAATATTTAAAACATATAAATACAGGAATCAATACTTTTTTGGGAAAGAAATTGCAGAAATCAATACTTTCATTTAGCAAGGATGCTTTAAATTGATTAAAAGTGATGATAAAGGCATTTATAATGTTACAAAAGATTTCTATTTCAGATGAAGGTTGTTCTTCTGAACTTTCTATTCATCAAAGAAACCTGAAATAAATTCTACTCTGCTGTTTTCAACATAATAATAATAATAAATGTTTCTTGAGCAGCAAATCAGAATATTGGAATGATTTCTGAAGGATCATGTGACTGAAGTAATGATGCTAAAAATTCAGCTTTGAAATCACAAGAATAAATTTAATTTTATTTTTTAAACATATTAAAAAAAAAACAGTTATTTTAAATATAGTACAAATATTTTCAATTTTACTGTTTTTGCTGTACTTTGGATCAAATAAATGCAGGGTTAGTGAGCAGAAGAGACTTCAAAAAAAAAACAAAAAAAAAACATTAAAAGTCTTACCGTTCAAACACTTTTGACTGGTAGTGTATGCTCACCAAAGCTGCATTTATTTGATCAAAAATACAGTAGATATTTAGAAATATTATTACAATTTAAAATAACTGTTTTCTATTTTAATATATTTTAAAATGTAATTTATTCCTGTGACAGCATAACTTTTTTTACTATCTTTTGTTACAGTCTTTACTGTCACTTTTGCAATCAGTTTAATTAATTATTACTAAATAAAAGTATGCATTTATTTACAAAAAAATAAAAATCTTACTGACCCCAAATTTTTGTATTGGTGTTCATATTTATAAATGCAACACTATGACGTTTTTTTTCCTATTCAAGTTTACAATATAGTTTATATCTTTTATTTACATTGTAAATAAACATGACAAAGTTGCTCAATAAATTTCACAACTAATTTGAAAAAAACTTTTTTTAATGGAAATGTTACGAAAAGTTGAAGAGGATTATGTGATGTAAATGTTATGGAAAGCCATGTTGAAGAACTAATATTGTGGTTTGGCGTTTGCGTGAAGACCACGTGAGCGAGCATTTTAATTTCTGGACTGGCACTACATGGAGACGGCCAAGTTCTCGAACGTCTTTGCTCATATACGAGAGCAGCTGGTGATTCGATAGCTGCAGAAGTTTGGACTGGTTTGATTTGTGGCTTTGCCGTTCCCTCGACACATAGGCAAAACCCAGGCTAAGTGGATTTGTTTTCAGTTGTGGTCAAAGCCAGCCATGCATTTTCCCTCTGTGGAAGACGTTTTTGATTAGCCGTCCGATTTAGATGTTTGTGTATGATATACTGTGATCAAAGTGAGACGAGGAACGATCCCCTTGGGGAAACAATTCGTGGCTTTACGAAATGAATGGGAAATATATTTATGACCTCTCAAACCCTGCCAAGCACCCAGCTGCACTGATCACAGCCGTGTCTAAACAACGCATGATGAATATGGCCCGTCAGAAGCGGCCCCAAACAGACAAATCAATAAAAACACGAGCAAATAAACACAAATCAAGACAAACATGACTTAGGTATGAAAAATACACCACAGATCACAAACAAAGCAGAGCACAGACACACACGCAGGTAAACAAGCAAGACTTTTTTATGTTTGTCTGTCCAAACAAAATGAAACTTTTCTACGCGACTGTTGATTTGCTGTTGGTATGATGTTTCTGTCTCTGTGGAAAGGAGTAGGATCTTAAAAGGGATGGTCCGCCCCAAAATATTTACTCACCCCTATGTCGTTCCAAATCTGTATGATTTCTTTCTTCTGTGGGGCAAAAAGAAGATATTTTGAAGAATGTTGATAGGAAAACACTTTCAGTGCTCATTGTCTTCCATTATGTGGACAAAAATATTACAGAAGTCAATGGGAACCAAAACTGTTTGGTTGGCAACATTCTCCAGAATATCTTCTTTTGTGTTTTGGAACAACATTACGGTTAGGTAACTGATGACAGAATTATGCCTTAACGGGACAGTTCACCCAAAAGGATTTATTCATTCTCCTGTCCTTCCAAAGCTGTAAGACTTTCTTCTGTTAAACGTAAATTAAAATAAAAAAAAATAATTTTAATGTTCTGAAAAGACATGAGGGTGAGTAAATAATGACAGAGTTTTCATTTTTGGATGATCTGTACATATATATTATTAAAAATAATGTGATTAAAACATTTTAACGCAGTTAACGCACTGGCCCCGACCCCAGACCTGTACGTTATCTTATTATTACACATTTCATGTAGTTGACTGTTGACAAATATGATGCAGGGCAAAAACTCCACAAATGCATTTATGCCCTAAAATTCAAGATATTGGTGCAAACAAATACCCCTATATGTCTTTGTCTCATATTTATATATGAAGAGTTAAGATGCAAAACCAGTTAAAAGCCATATCAGTCAAAAATGAGATAATGATACTGAGTGAATGCGCCTGACACATATTATACATCCATCAAATACTTTTATTTCAAACTCGCTATATTTCAGCCTCAGCCCAATCAGAAGTACCAGTATTTACATAGAAACCTATACAAAGTAGCCAGAAAGAAATGCTAATTTTAAAGAAAAACGTCAGATGAATTTAGAGGCTTTTGCATCTGAACACTTCATATGTATCACATATT
>JAHKKF010516323.1:0-17922 GCA_019740295.1 Labeo calbasu | reverse complement strand
GGCTCAGATGTCGGGAGTAAATGACGACCACTATGTTCATCATTACATCCAGCAACACAACACCTCAATCGCTCAATCGGAGATATTCTTGTCTAATTTACATCCCTGCTTCAGCATCGAAACAAGGAAAGTTACTGGATTGTGACAGCTGATCTGAGGTAAGATGCTCATGTCAATCAACTATCGTGGGAGCGGCCTCTGTCGGTGAGACGGCACGTCGACACGGCTCGATTTGAAAAAGGGGATATTATTTTTACAGATTAATTAAAAAACCACTGCATGGATTTTTATCAATATAGGGTAGATTTGTACATACACTGCCAACACACATTAATGTTCAAACAACATGAAAAAGTGAACTTAGCATCCGATGACCCCTTTAAAATAACTTTTTTTATTTGAATATATTTTAAAATTAAATTTAAATTTATTCCTATGATTTCAAAGCTGATTTTTTTAGCATCATTACTCCAGTCACATGATCCTTCAGAAATCATTCTAATATTCTGATTTGCTTCTCAAAACATTTATTATTGTGTTGAAAACAGCTGAGTAGAATTTTTTCAGGTTTCTTTGATGAATAGAAAGTCCAGAGGAACATCTTTTGTAACATTACAAATGCCTTTATCATCACTTTTGATCAATTTAAAGCATCCTTGCTAAGAAGAAAAAAAGTATTAAATATATGTTATTTCTTTCCCCCCAAAAAGCTTTTTTTCAGATAAATGCTGATCTGTGGATCTTGGATTAAAGAATCTTGAACAAAAAAATTACTCAACTGTTTTAAATATTGATACTACTAATAAAAAATGTTTCTTGAACAGCAAATCAGAATATTAGAAAAATTTCTGAAGGATCACGTGACACTGAAGACTGGAGTAATGATGCTAAAAATGTAGCTTTGATCACAGCAATAAATTACATTTTAAAATACATTCAAATAGAAAACAGTTATTTTAAATAGAAAAATATTTCAGAATGTTACTGTTTTTGCTGTACTTTTAATTAAATAAATGCAGACTTGAGTAGGTGAGTAGAAGAGAATTCTTTAAAAAAAAATTTAAAATCATTCAAAACATCAAAAACATTTGACTGGTAGTGTGTGTGTGTAAGAATATATTTATATGGTATTGAATTAATTTTTTTATTTACTTGCTTGTTTGATTGTTTATTATTTATTTATACAATACAGCAGAAATCTGGTTAAAAATCTGGTTGGTTTCTGGTTAAAATAAAACATGAAAATAACACAGGCTTTGTCTCAGTGTAATCTCAGTGTAATCCACTCAAAAGTCTCATACCTTTCAATATATAAATGACATTTCCCAGAATCCTCACACTTGTAAATCTACTCACACACAGAAGATGATAACGTCCTCACACCTGTGTGTCTACATACAGTACAGTAGCTCATACTGACTGAATTTCAGCCACAGACATACCTGAAAAAATCATCTATACAGACATTTTGCATAGACAGTTTTTGCTAGTCAGTCAGTTAATCAGGCAAACAAAACATACAAGGCCTTTGTTGCAAAAACTAATTACAGTGAAATTCCACCCAAAAATGAAAACTCAGTCATCATTTACTCACTCGCAGGTCATTCCAAATCAGTATGACTTTCTTCTGTGGAACATAAAATAAGATATTTTAAGATTTTTTTCTTCTCCATCCACTGGGCTCCATCATACAGGTTGGGAATAACATGATGGTGACTAAACAATGACAATATTTTCATTTTTGCATGAACTGTCCCTTCAACTCACATCATCCACGTTTAACAAGGAGAATCTATTCCATTCATGGCCTCTTTCATCTCATCCATCTCTCTCTCGCAGTCCTCACACGAATCCTGTCCACATCCTCCAACCAAAACCAGGGTGGGCACATCCCTCTCTTGCACCAGTCCCATGCTCCTATCAGATGCCCACATAGAGTCTATCATTCCATTTGGACACTGTAATAGGCCACTAACAGAATACAGCCCACCTCCAGGAACCACTTCATCATAGGACGGAGCGTGGCTTGTAGCGCGGGCCTCCTCTAATCGAAGCCTCTGGCGGTGACGCAACTCAATGACTGTTTTTGTGTAAGAATTAAGGGTCATAACTGCAGCGCCCATGCAGCAGCTGAAAGACACCCATGCCAGCCTTGGAGTCCAGAAGTGAGTAAAAGGACCATATAAAAGAAAAGAAAATTAGTGTTTATTAACATTTCTGTAATAATTTATAAAGCTAATATTAATAAACTCCGTCTTTAATCCAGTCACAATCAAGCTGAAATTTACTATACATAAACTGGATGAAAACATATTGTGTGTACTTTGCGTATTCTGACTCAAGACAGTTAGGGTATGTCGAAAAACTCCAATCGTATTTTCTCTCTCAACTTCAAAAATCGAAATCATCCTACATCGCTGAAGAAGTTCCAACCCAGTCTTTACAAAGTGAACATGCAAAGAAGATCAAACACCCTTAAAGGAGAAGTCCACTTTCAGAACAACAATTCACAAATAATTTACTCACCCCCTTGTCATCCAAAAATTTCAAGATTTTTCTTCATATAATGGACTTCAACTGTGCCCCTGATTTTTAGCTTTCAAAATGTAGTTTAAATGCAGCTTCAAAGGGCTCTTAATGATCCCAGCCAAGGAAGAAGGGTCTTATCTAGTGAAACGATCAGTCACTTTTTTCGGAAAATAAAAATGTGTATACTTTTTAAACACAAAAGCTCGTGTAGGTTCTGGCATGCGCGTTCACGTCACTACTGAATCAGGTCGAAGGGTCAGGCTGAACATAGGCAGAACCACAGACCCAGTGTTTACAAAGCGAACGCTAGACAAGACTAAGAAAGTGCAAGTAAGTCAAATGCTGTTTACAAACAAAAAGGTACAACGTGTCGGACGATTCTGAAGTTGTAGGAGAAAATACGATGGAGTTTTTCCGCCATACTCTACCATTTTTAGCCGGAGTACACGAGACGATGAACATAGACATGATTCGTAGTACTGATTGGAAGTTCGGATCATTTTACCGACTCTGACCTTTGAGTCTCGTTCAGCAAAATGAACAAATCTTTTTTCAAGTCATTTTGTTCATTTTAGCAAAATCAGCATCACGTGACAGTCCCATAAGATGAACGAACAACTCGAAAAACCCGAAGACTCGAAACAAGTGAACTAATTCCAGTACAGAAGCTAATAGAATGTTGCACATGCGCGACTGAACGAATCACTCCCCGAGACGACTCGTTCTTCACGAGTCACATTAAAGATTCTTTCAAAATGAACGAATCGTTCAAGAACGACCCGTGGACGCGCATCCGAGAGCCTGTGCTATGCAAGCTTTTGTGCTTAAAAAGTATACAAGTTTTTATTTTTCGAAAAAAATGACCCATCGTTTTGCTAGATAAGACCCTTCTTCCTCGGCTGGAATTATTTGAAGCTGCATTTAAACTACATTTTAAAAGCTCAAAATCGGGGGCACAGTTGAAGTCCATTATATGAAGAAAAATCCTGAAATGCTTTCCTCAAAAAAAATAATTTCTTTACGACTGAAGACAGAAAGACATGAACATCTTGGATGACAAGTGGGTGAGTAAATTATTTGTAAATTGTTGTTCTGGAAGACAAAAAAGGTAAAACAGCGATTTAGGACGATTTCAAAGTTGAGGGAGAACATGAGATGGGAGTTTTTCGACATACCCTAACTGTCACGAACCGGAACAAAAACAGTCCAAGCAGAGTAAGACAAGACAAGCGTTTGGCATTGAAAAGTATATAAATTGTATTTTTTTAAATGAAAATAACCGATTGTTACACTAGATAAGACCCTTCTCTCCGGCTGGGATCGTTTACAACCACATTTGGGATCGGGCATTTAAACTGCATTCTGGAAGTTCAAGATCGGGGCATAATATCAGTCCATTATAGGGGAGAAAAATGCTGAAATGTTTTCCTCAAAAAACATAATTTCTTTACGACTAAAGTAAAGAAAGACATGAACATCTTGGATGACAAGGGGATCAGTAAATTATCTGTAGCCTAATTGTTGTTCTGGAAGTGGAGTTCTCCTTTAACATGTAACGTTAAGTGTACTCACGCAAATGACCAGCCATAGTCCCACGTCTGAGGTCTCCAGTCTTTGGGCCCTACAATCACAGTTAGCTGAAATACAGTAGTGTACATCATATGAGCCACCATCCCTAACAGCCCTGAAAGAAAAAAGTAGGGGGAAGCCAAAATATTATACATTAGCAATAATTACCAAAGACTGCAATACCAAAATGTGCCACAAGAGAGAACCGAGGACAGCTGGCTTACCTGAGAGCACTGTACATATGGCTGCGAAAGCGTTGATTTTGAGTGCATGCATTTCTTTATGAGCACACAACACTTCCACCCACATGAGTAGAAAGCCCATGCCCAACAAACTGATGTACATGAACTCAGCAATCATGGACAACCACAGAACACCTGCAGCAGGCAGAGAGGAACACATGCACACAGTTCACTTATATAAGCACATTCTGTACAAACACAGAAAGACTTGAAGGTAGAGATACACCTACACACATCATTGGTTATATCATTCTGCGGAGATCATTTCACAAACACACACTGCACTCTCACCATGAGTCTCTCCAGGAGTAAGATCCAAGAACCGGCGACATCGTTCTCCTGTAAGGTAGCAGAATGAACAAGAATACCAAAGGAATCCAATGTCTGACACACTCAACAATATAATTATATGACAGATCAGTGGTAAGCATTTTAAAATTGGTGTGCGATTGTGATGATTTATTATGATTATCATTTCGTGTACAATTACTTTGGCAGCAATTTCAGAACTTTTCGAAAATTTGAAAATTTTTTAAAATTCTAGACAGAAAACTTCAAATTTCTGCAGTTGTGTAGATACAATACACATAAACTTAAGTTCATTTGTTCATCACCATTTCAGAATGAAACAACATAACATGAAGTATTCCTGTTTTAAAAAGCAATTCACGCACTGCATCTGAGACTACTATTTTATTCATTTCAGTACAATAATCTAAATATCAATTTACAAAAACTGCTTTAAATGATAAATAACGTTTATTACTCTTAAAGGGGTAGTTCACACAAAAATGTAAATTCTGACATTATTCACTCATCCTTCACTTGTTCTAAACCTGTATGAGTTTCTTCAGCACAAAGGAAGATATTTTGTTGGTTGATGGTAGCCACTGACCTCCATAGAATGTAAAAAACAATACGATTGACATCAATGGCTACCGTTAACTGTTTGGTTACCAACATTGTTCAAACTTAGAGTTTTTAAAAATGACATTAGGGTTCTAAAATTAGAGTCAAAATGATTGTAAAAACTGTAGTTTAATGAAAATGGCAGTAATAGTTTGCTCAAATATGAAATTTGTGTCATTTACCATCATGGTTCAAACTTATGACTCTTTTTCCTCCATGAAATACAAAAGGAGAAATTTGACTGAATGTTCATGCAGCTCTTTTCCATGAAATAAAAGTTAAGCAGGGACTGTCAATTAAAATGTCAAAGGCACCATAAAAGTGAATTAACTTGTGCACTACAGTATATGGGTCATTCTACAGAATTGGTGCAAACTGCTGTCCCAACAACCAAAAAACACATTTAAGAAGCATTTAAAAATTCAAATCTAAGATGTTTACTAAGATCCTTCTATCATCTAGAGAAACCCACAATAACATTTAAAATACCAGTAAGCTTAATACATATAAAGTCATCATTTACTGGGTACTTTCAGTTGGGAGGTGGCTGTCCTGAGCCCTAACCTTTAAATTTCAACTTTTGAAAACAATATTGAACATTTAAAAAAAAAAAAAAAATACACTGTTGTTTTTTTTAAATATTAAGTTAAAAAAAATATATATTTATTTTATATTTTCTTTATGTAAAACTGCTTTTTCATGTCACTACTGAAACAGTGTGTTTTAGTCCATTGGCTGAGACTGATTTTAACAACACCCCATACATTTATGATCAGGAAATATTCATGTGTACCTCTCTCTCATAGTTACAAGGTGTGAGTAGATTTCTGAGGTAAATTGTTTTAGGAATTTCACTAAGGAGCAACTTTTTCTGCAATTGAGCACATTTTTGGGAATTAGCCCAAAACATTTAGTTTTTATATGTGTACAACTGTTCAGAACTGTGCTAGCTAACCATGTGCTGATTAGCATCTTTGAGGTAGGCTCAAAAGTATCTAAAATTGTCATTACCGAAACGTTTAGTGAAGTTTCGGTAGTGACATCCTTTTTGGTGTGTGTATTATTCCCTAGAATTGTCACTACTGTAACAGTTACGACCAAAACATTTCATCCTCGTTTTGGTAGTGACAAATGGGAACACATAATTCTTCATTTGGGGGTAAATAAAGTTTTAGTACACTGCAAATTTTTTGTTGAGTTAAAATTCTGTAATGTGATGCGATCGTTACCAAAACATTACTGTCTGCTGCATTTCTGAAATTTTGTCCACATTTGCTTATATTGAAATATAGCACATTAAAGATTTGCCACACCAGTTCTGACATCAGTAAGCAGGGGTTCTCAACTCTGGACTCGAAGCTCCACGTTCCAGCTAATCAAATACACCTGAACAAGCCAATCAAGGTCTTCAGGATTACTAGAAAGTTACAGGCTGGTGAGTTTGCTTAAGGGTAAAGCTAAACTGTGCAGAAAAGTGAATCTCAAGGGCCAGAAGTGAGAATTCCTGTTTAGTGTGACCAATTCAGCAAATTTGACAATGAATTTTGTGAATTTGGTGGAATGAAAATGGACAACTTTCAGTTTCATTACATGGGAAAGAGCAGCATGAAGGTCCAGCCTAACATTTCCTTTTGTGGTTTATAGGCTGGAAACATCAGGAGGGTGAGTAGATTTTTTATTTTTGGGTGAACTCTTTTTAATGTCTCTTGATGAGATGTTTTCTTACCATCAGCATGTTTTTCACAGGACTCCCAAAATCCTGTGTGGAAATATCTGAAGGTATACTTGTCTTCTCCCGTCTCCCAAATGTAGTGCACTGCATTGGCCAATTGTCTTTGTCGAATCCTGGCCAGTTCCTCCCTTCGCTTTGATGATAAAGTTGGTAATGGGTTCCGTGGATCCGGGGTGGGGCTTTCTGAGGAAAAAAAAGAGGACAACTAATTAGCCTGACAGTAACCTGAATGAGTGGATGGTACAGTCACTGTTTGTAGCATTAGTAGCACTGTAGCACTCAAAATGTGCAAAAGTTAATTGGGCTCTCATTTGGAACTGTTTCTGTTGGCAGATCATCAGCCAAATCAAATTGCAATATTGACTCTAAATATTAAGCTTTCCAATCCATAAAGGAATCGTTCATCCCCCAAAAATGTACTAAAAATTTACTCACCCCTCAGGCAGGGAGGGAAATTAACAAGGGGTGGTGGCAAAAATGCCACCAAAATGAACAAAAATGCCCCATAAATTCAAGACAAAGGGGCACAAAATGCCCCAGCATAATTAAACAACAGAAGGTGCGTTCACGCCATATCGGAATTCCCGTAATTACAAGATTTCAACTTGTAAAAAGCGTTCACGTCGTCGCAGAACTTGTAATTACAACTTGTGAACTGGGAGTCTTCTGAGAGCTACAACTTGTACCACATGACCGCTGTACCCCCTGACCAATGTAGGCTCTGTTTAGGCCTTGATAGTGTTGCCATAGAAAAGCATAATTCCGAGTCTGAGGACGTGAACAGCTCCGAGTAGAACGTCACATGTGGTCATCTCGAAATTACGGTAATTACGATATGACCTGAACGCAGCAATATTATGCCTGCTCACACTGCATCTGATTGCTATTTAGCATTGAGCCTTACAACCAATCAAACGCGTTTCTGTTGAACTTAGGAATGGATTGGCCAATCAGAGGTCCTTAGATTAGTCAGCGCTCAAAACGCCGGAGCCAGTGTTGCCAAGTTGCCAAGAATTGGGCTACGTTAACACTGTTGCCGCGGGTAGTTTTTGATGTCCGTGGGTTGAAGCGACGCCAATAACGTCACATTTAACCCCTGAAATACGAACTTACCAAGGGAACCCCGACAAAAAAACGTGTATTTTATCCCCCAGAACGCGGGGGACCCCCTCGAAACGTTACTGGGCTAGTTTTGAGCAGCAATTGAGCGGGTTTTATTGTAAAAACCTGGCAACCCTGGTCGGAGCTGTTATTGATTGCGCACGTTAGCGAATTCCGTCATCATGAACAACACAGAGCAGGTACGATGTAAATAAAAGATGAATGTTGTACCTTCAATGATTATAACGGGAGTTTTTGAATAACTTTCCTTAACCTCGCTAACGCCATGGACCAGCATGTTTGTCTATGAATGTTAAGCGCCCAAAACGAAACAAAAATGTTTAATATTGTGTTCTATATTGATATTAATAATCTTTATTACAATATAAAGAGCAATAATCTACAATACTGATTTTTGGCATAATATTGCAGTCCTATATGAACTCCTGTTTTTACATGTATAATTTAGATACAATTTTAAACAGTCTACTGTTATTGACAACAGTTTAAAATATTGATTAAAGTAACATAGTATGGTTTTTATAATAATAAGATCATCATATAAATTGCCCTCACAAAATGTAAAAAAATAAATAATACCGCTGGAAATCAGTTAATTAATGGAACAGTTTATTTCTGACCCTGACCTTAATCCATCCAAGATGTGGGTGAGTACAATCTCAGCAAATGTTAATTATTGGGTGAACTATTCCTTTAATGTCATACTTGCAGTCATGATTGTTGAATCGTTGGTCTGAATATCAGCCTGATTGTGATTTATCACACAGGTAACATAAAACCAGAAGACTACATCGTACCTGTAGTGTAAGGTTCACTGTTGTTCTGGCCACAGTTCTTCATCTTGACGGGTGACAAGCAGAGAGGTTTGACCACCTTGTGCGTTCCTTCACACCAGTAAGACGTACAGAAAGCCAGCACAGATAAAGTGAGGGCAAGGGAGGTCAGGAAAAGAGAGAGCAGGGAGCGAGAACGCCTGGACATGTGGTCCAACATGCTACCCAAAGGGAAGGCAGAGCAGATTTTATAAAGGGCAAACAGGGATCAGTAACCAAGCACAAGAAGTCTTTGGGGATGAGAATGAAAATGAGAAAATTATATAAAGCAGAAATAAGTAAGAGATCCCTGTGACAGATGGTAGGATAAATAAAGATGTGGAGTTATTAAAGGAGAGGGTCAGATCAGGGAAGAACCTTTAGTAAGAGAGGAAAGAACAACATATGTCACAGGCTTATACATTACACTTTGTTCTGGGCAGATGATTATTATCCAAAAAAAACTTAAAGAAAATTATAAATTATAAATAAATTCCCAAAACTTCCTTTACGTTATCGAACTAAAAAGCCTTATGTTTATTTACTATTGCTTCTTCTCACATCAATAATATTCAGTTCCACTCACAGGTTTACATACCCATTGCTGAATATTCAAGTTGTTAAGAAATTATAACAAAACAATAGGGATTATATTAAGAGGCATCATTATTTTTAGTTATCTTAATGTGCGTTATTACATGGATGATCAATACTGTTTGTATGTTATGTTGTTTGTATGCAGTTTCAGGTCCTACATATTCTTTGGTTTTGTAGCATCTTCTGCATATTTTAAACGCTTTCCAACAGCGACTGCATGATTTTGAGCTTCATCTTTTCACACTGATGACAACTGAGGAAATTATATACAACTATTACAAAACATAAAAGATGGAAACATGGTGCATTAAGAGCTGGGGATGTAAACTTTTGAATAGGATGATGTGCAAATGTTCTTGTTTTGTTTAAAGATCATATTTTAAGTACTATATTTAGTATTTGGTACTGCCCTTCAAATGCTACATATGATATTTACACGTTTCCTGAAACACACAATAAATTTCACCACCCAAGTCAAAAGTTTACAATCATATTTACATATGCATAACATTTTGGATGTCAAAATCATACAGTCATTGTTGGAACAGGTTTAGATATGCAGAAGATGCTAGAAAACCAAATAATATGCAGTACCTTGACAATATTTCTCAAACTGCTCAGGACAAACATCTGTTATTGTTATTCAGGACAGTACTAAAATAAAAAATAACATGCAATATTTTATGATCCCTTATTTTGTTAAAATTATTATTATCTTGGGTATTCTGCAAGGGGTGTGTAAACTTATGAGCCAAACTGTATGATCTAGAGATAAAAACATGTTTATGTAATGCTGAATAAACGATGTGAAACTATTATTTATTTTCCCCAACGCATCATCCAGTACAGCCCTGAATAGGATTAAAAATGAGAAAAGGAAAAAGAGGGAATTTGAAGGATTACGTTTGAAGTTACGTGATGAAATTATTAGTTAAGCTCTTGCATTAAGTCTAACTTTACTTGTAATCCTCTAATAATCTGTTTTAATCTGTTTGGGCTTTGTAGGTGTGCATGCTTTTTTTTTTTTTTTAAACTCTTTTAAGGATACATTTAAATTTTTACATTTTACATAAAATATGGAGTTTTATAAACAACTCTCAAAAATATAGTTTAATATATCTGAATAAATCTGGATAGATTACAGTAGGTTACATCAAAAAAATCATTTCCAAGGGCAAGATCAACTGGAAATAGCTTTTTAAGGCAACAACCGCTTTCCACTTGAATCAAGAGCCTAAATTTAAAATCCTTTGAATGTGATTGTAAGCAATAAATCTTGAATCGAACATTTATTTAAGAGTAGTACCAAATATTTTCCCGTTGAATTGCATCATGATCTGAAAGCAATACCTTTTACGCGTTACATTATTAAATTAGCAGAACTGAGAATGAAATTTAGTGATTTACAAGAAATCCAACAAATATTCTGGATTTTTAAAAAAGCTGATTTTTACCTGTGCACATTAATCTTCTTACATCATGTCCATCGTAATAATTTCTCCCTATTTCGATCCATTCATTTTTATCTTTTTTCACCTTCTGTGCAGTTGTTAGACACAGAAGGTCCTCGTCTCTTTGATTCAGCATGCAGTTTCCCTCCTTATCCTTTTGCGATTATTTCTGCTTTTCCCCTTTTTTTTGGTACAAGCCTGCCCAAATCTCCTCCTTTTCCTGCCTTTCCTTAGAAATTGGTGTCACACTCTACCAAGAGCATCCATAATCCCTCTTCAGTCCATCTGTTAGCGCCGTCCCCATCTTTCTATCCTGTCTTCTTTTACATTGCTCCACCGTGCCCTTTTAAACATCCCTCTGTCCCACCTATTCTTCACACCCCTGTGTGTCTCGACCACCCCCTTACATGTGACCTGTTCTCTCCTGGGACATTACCCACCCCTCCAGTGAAAAGTAATCACGCTGTACTCTTGAGAATCACATATTGTCCTTGTCCCTGTAAATCACTTCAACATGAGCTTAAATATGAAAAACATCCATCAGAATGTGTTGCTAAAGGCGTTGATTTGCATCGATTCCTTCCAATCACTCTACTTAAAAAAAAATATCCAATGAGATATTGCATTGTTTTACAATATTATTTACATTTTATTATTTACAAAAAACAACACATGAAAAATCAATAAGTTATAAAAACAATCATGATGTGTGAGTGATGTTTTTGATACTGTATGTAGACAGGTGTATAAATCAAAGGGAGAAAAGGGGAGAAAAAGAAAAATTGCATGATCATCCCCAGGCCTGAGACTTGCAGTAATGGAGAACTAGTTTACCATCACTTCCAAAACACTGTAAAACAGAGAAGAACAACAAGGTTTATTGAGTTACACACTGTGGGAAACGCACTGTTCTTCATAGAAATGGAGTAAACTAAAATGGTATTATTATGGCATAACCTATTATAACCCTCCTTTAAACACTGTAAGATGAATACTTGCTAAATATGGCAGTCTGACAAGATTTTAGTCAACTTGCAATTTTCCATATAAAGCCAGATGGGGCTGAGACGCATTTGGCAAAAACAAAAAACAAAACCAAAAAAACCTCATACCTCAAAAAGCACACCCACTTCTTGGTCTGGTGATGGAGCAAATGACTGATTGACATAAATGAACTGATGGAAGAGCAAAAGATAAAGCATTCAGTACAGAAGAGCAATATGAAGAAAAATTCTGTTTGATTTCATGAGTAATATTACTTTAGGTTCATAAATACACATTTTTATGAAAACATACATTATATTTATGTATATAATATTGTATTTTCGTTATAATTATTGTAAAATGAAATACAATTATAATGAACATTAATTTTATGTAATAATTATTTAATTCAATACATTAAAATGTGTCCTGTTTAATTTTATTTTTCTGTGCAAAAAATAGTGACTATCATGAACAAGAATCATTAAAAGACTCACTGCAGCTCTTAAAAACAAATTAATTGTAATTTTAAATCTTTGCCTCCATCCCTCAAACAACTGTTTTACCCATTTGTCAGCAAGAAGTTTTTAATAATTTATAATATAATAAAATGCAGTATGATCACAGTTTCTTTTGTATATAAAGTCAGAATAAGTAAGCTGTTTCATTTTTACATAAAATCTAAAAAATACTGGGTTAAACAACCCAGCGCTGGGTGACGTGTGAACAGACCCAGCAGTTAGGTTAAATGTTTAAGTAATGTTAAAGGTAGTTTTAACTAAACTCAAGTATTGTTTAAAATGAACCCAAAATAGGTTGGAAATTGACATTTATTATCATGTTCAATAAATGAACATTTATTAATAAGTTGAATAAATAAGAATTAAATAATATTTACACTTTTTAAATCGCTTATTAATAAATGTCCACCTTTTGATTATTGCTGATGCCTCTAGTAATTATGTGTCTGATTTTTCATTTACAACCTATTTTGGGTTCATTTTAAACCAGCCATATAGCCATTTTTACACAATAGTTGAGTTAAATAAAACTACCCCGAAGATTGGGTTAAACATTTAAAACAACACAGTCGCTGGGTTTGTCCATATTTTACCCAGCATTTTTTAAAGTGTAAATATATGTGTTACTCTGAATAACAGTGGTATATTATTTAACTTATTATTTATTTTGACATTTTATTTTCACAAAAGTTATTTGAAACAAAGTAAAAACTTGCACTTGCATTTAATATGTTTTCTATGTATATAAAATCACTTTTGCACATTTAATTTGATGCAGACACCAAAATAGATGTCTCATCTTTGACCATATACATTATATTTATGTATATAAATATATATATATATAATGTCATTTTACTCTTATAAATATGTGACCACAAAACTAATCTTAAGTATTTTTGTTTAGTAAAATACACTGCTAAGAACTTCATTTGGACAACTTTTAAGATGATTTTCTCAATATTTTCATTTTGTTTTTGCACCCTCAGATTCCAGATTTTATATAAATAGTTTAAATAGTTGTATCTCAGCCAAATATTGCCCTATCCTAACAAACCATACATCAATGGAAAGCTTATTTATTCAGCTTTGACCCTTATGACTGGTCACATATACTTTGAGGTCCAGGGTCACATATAATACTGCTAAAATTAGTGGTTGTGATCTAGCATTGTTGTCACAGTGGTCTGGCAGAGGAGGCACAACCCACCCGGCCTTACACTGCTATTTAATGTAATGAGGTGCCATAGTGGAGGTAAACAACATACCAGTTGTTCACTAGCGTCCAGTTTGAGAAAGCGTGCGATAAACTGAGAGAGAGACTGTACTGTCCTCCCTCTTTCCACGGACCATTTTTTGGTCTTCATGATGGGCGTATCCCCGACCGCCTTCAACAGCACATCAACTGAAATATACAATAAGAATAAAATCAAGTACAACATATTTGGACAATTTGTGGACCATAAGTACTTAAGTATGTAAGTCAGCACATCAGTGGCCTTTTAATTCATTAACATTATATTATCTGTAAGTACAGTTTTAAATATATATTTTTAAAATTTGAAGTACACTACAAGTGCACATTCAGACTTTCTCACAAGGGTCTGCTAATTATTGAAATGAAATAACTGAAATGTTTAAAACTGAAAGCAAGTTAAGTAAAAATGTACAAGTATGTGACTCCACAAATGGGTTTACACCGAAGCAATTAAATGTGAAATAATACTCCCACGGTTGAATAGGTGATAAGATATTACCAAAAGCCCCACTATAAGAACAGTTTAAACCATTAAGGTAATCAAATTAGCGTTTACGCCTAACTTTCTTTAAACTAATGAAAAACTACAACTCTAACAATCCCTTGGCCAGCCATTGGCTGCCGATAAACAAACCGCATCTTTATTGGCTGGCAGAGCAGTCCATCTTCGCGAAATCGCGGAAGTAGCTTGCTAATAAGCTACGCGAAATAAACACTGCAACAGCGTTTAGAAATTAATATATAACCGTTTCTCAGATCATGTATATAATTCTAAAACCATACTCTTTTTCTTCTCATCCGACGACCCACTGTGTTCAGTGGCAGTGTGTTGTATCGAAGGCTCATCTTTTTGATTTTCTGTAGGAGACTCTGCGTTGTCAGACATCCTCCAATACACAACAAGCAGCAACACTAGACAGAACAGGCGTACAGCCGCTGAGCTAATTTTCAAATTAAAAGTCACTGATTGTGTTTTATTTTTTTAACAGTCTACCATAACTAGAATTTTTTTTTGATAGATTGGTTTATCTTTTTTATTGTTTTAATTGTATATGTATATAGCGTATATTAATTGTAACTCAATTTATAAATAACATTAGCTTAATTTTTCAAATTAAAAGTCCGATTAAGTTTTATTTTGTCAACAGACTACCATAAAAAAAATAAGGAAAACAATAACAGATTTATTATAGATTTATTTATTGTTTATTTTTTATTAAATTTATATAGTATGGTTAATTCCGTTTATTTAATTCAATTCGTTTTAATTTAGGACCAAAATATTTTAAGGATACACCACTGGGTGGCAACATTTTCATCAGAATGGTTGCATAAGATAAAAACTTGTTCTGGAAAGCTTATTGTATGTTGGTCTGACAAGTGTTGAATAGATATTTATGTGTTCTGATATTAAACAAATCTACACTTAAAATGTAAGTACACTATTTACTTTGATATACTTCTTAGCTCCACAGTGTTTTTAACCCCCTAAATACAACAAGGCCAAGTATTCCTTTTGAAATCTAGGAAGTTTACAAAGGAGCAAATGTAAATCCATGTTTAAATACTGTTAACAGACTTATTTTGGCACTGCAAAAATAAAATTTGATTGATTTAGTGAATCATTTATGTAAACGGCTTCTCTAATCCAGTAAAAAACACTCTTTGAGTAATGCCGGGTATTTTGTGTGATCTCATGTACTGGCAACACTTCCAGCCATTCATCATTGTATTAGTAACCCTAGTGATAGTGTGTTTTAGTGTGACGTAAGCTGCGCTAAAAGGAAGTGATGTGATGTGATTCATGGCTCAGCTGCAGCATCCTTGAATTCTCTTCCCAGGCAGGAAATCTTGGCCACCAAAGGAGAACGACTGTCAGTTGTATGCTTTAGTCTATAATTAATTTTAACTCTTTAAACACTGTATTGTATTTGATACATTAATTTCTAAGATCTCTAAATTGAAAAAAAATAAAATAATAATAACTTTGCTGAAAAATCTGCATGCTTTCTGCCCTCTGATTGATCATATTTTAGTAAATATGAGATATTTTGTATAATTCTAACAATATCCTCCTTCAGGATGTCTTTTTGCTGTGAAATATTTATG
This sequence comes from Labeo calbasu, assembly GCA_019740295.1. Taxonomy (NCBI): domain Eukaryota; kingdom Metazoa; phylum Chordata; class Actinopteri; order Cypriniformes; family Cyprinidae; genus Labeo; species Labeo calbasu. The sequence goes on along the minus strand of JAHKKF010516323.1, from coordinate 2,087 downwards.
ATTTTTATAAGGTAAGTGTAAAAATAAATGTTATACTATTAATATATTTTAAAACGAGCATTTACTAAATGAAAGCAACTTAGTGTTAACATGATATTTTAATAATTTTGTGTTATTTTAATCAATTTGTGATTTAAAGAAATCCTGATTTTCTTCTTTAAAAAAGTGATGTTAAAATGTATTTATTATATTTGAATATACAGTAAACTAGAGTTTTGATCTTGAGACAATAAGAAAAAGCATTTAAACTTCTTACTAAGACATTATTGTGAGATACAGAGTGACACCTGATATATCTGCATCTATATATATCTACATACATGTATAGTCTTTGCACTTATGTTGTAATACTGATGGTGAAAGTGATATACGTGGAGATACAAAAACAAAGCACAAAACAGAGCTTTAGAACAGGTTCTGCTTCAACAAGCTCTGCTTGAAATGTTGACAGACGGGATTCCAAAACGTGTTTCATTGTGTTTCATCCATGGCAATAAACTAAACACACAATGTAAAATTAGTACCACATTAAGCTCTATATGCTTTGTTCATGTTCAACCCTGATTACTGCGGAATTACTCCTGATTCTAAACTTAAGTTAAGAGGTTGGACCATGTCAGAACATTAATAAGACGAAACTTCGTGTGAAATGATCGTGTTTTCTCATGGGAAACACGCAGGTTACAGGCAGCGCTGCGTCAGTCAGTACTTCCATTCACTATTACAGCTGTGTAGCCAGAGCGCTCCCATACAAAACTCACGTCACTTCCTTGCCCATCCCAAAAGGAAAAAAAAGAAATATCGGAGAGAAGAGCGACGCCAGAAAAGTCAGTAAAAGAAGGAAAGCGAAAGATATTTAAAGAAACATTTGGTCATAAGAAGAACAAATAACCACAATCTCACTGAAAAGCGCACGGTGATCAAAGTAAGTTGAATCGCCTTGTTTTGAAGGAAACCGATTCGGTAACTCAGTTGGGCGCGTAACTTTTGCAGTTACTCCCACTTTAGGATACATTGCATTAAGCGAGACTATTTGATAACAAATTGGTTTTTGCTCTATTACAGCTTCATTGGACAGGAGGACGCGTTCCTGGACAAAAGGCAGGGCTTCTGCTTAAAATTAACAAACCATTGGTAAGAGTCACTTGGCTGCAACTAAACAATTTCGTTATCATCTACTGTGTATTAAATGTACATAAAAGTTGTTTTATAGTACTCATGAGTGAAACTAGGCTCAGGATATTTGATATTATGCACGTAGTCAAGAGATCTGCTAAAGAAGGCGCCTAGAACTGATTCCCTTTCCAGCTGTTGCAGTTGTTTATGAAAAGTTCAGGTCACAGAAATGGCGATATTATTGATTTCTTCCTATAAATAAGTTCCCAAATGATCCTAAAATGGATTTTAACAACAATAAAGAGCGAAACGCGCTAATTATAGTATGTTTTGTCGAATTAATGAAATATATTAAAGTATAAGAAACTGCTCCAGAGCTTCAAAAGAATTCCCCGGGCGTCAGGAAACAGTCACATTTCTCTCTTCTCCAAATAGTAAATTTTTAATCAAACTACGTTTTAAAAAGATATAACCGTGGGCACGTTCGTAATGTTTCTCTGACTTTGTGTCTCGACCTCGCGAAATTGCTTGAGGCAAGAATGCATTTAAGCACGCGTTTCACATGCAAGTCCGAGCTTGGCTTTGGCGTCTGTCAGCTCGTCTTTTTTCACAGGCTTTACGCAATCAAACCTCTTTTTTGTGCAACGTAATAATTTCATACCTGACTGTGGGTATGAAGATTTAGCGAGGATTATAGTCACGTGTCTTATATCTCATATCACCCTTAAAACTGAGTCACACTGATTAAAAACTTGGGTAAGAAAGTATCTTTAAAAATGTGACTTTTAATAACATAAACATTAAATATAATAAAATGGAAAGATTTATTACATTATATTATTATTATATTAAATTATATTTTCATATTCTATTATTTTAAAGAGGTCACAGATTTTTTAAAAATATATTTTAATATATGTCTTGAGGTTTACTTGTATTGTTAATAAAGTTTTCTGCACAAAAAAAACAAA
>JAHKKF010516322.1:0-22190 GCA_019740295.1 Labeo calbasu | reverse complement strand
AAAAAAAGAGAAATAAAAGAATTTAAAAAAATAAATAAATAACTTACTCGGAGAGAAGGACCCCGTCCTCTAAGGCCACACGAAAGCTTTTACTTCCAAAACGCTTTTTTGTCACTTCCTATTAAGAAATGAAACCCAAACAGATCACATGCACAAATTAGGTCTAACAACATAAAAAACAGATTTCTATTTTGAAGAAATGCTGTTCTTTTAATTTTTTTATTCAAAGAATCCTGGAAAAAAAAAAAAAAAAAGTATAATTTCCCCCAGCTTTCAGCTTTGTGATCACAGGGATAAATTACATTTTAAACATAGATTAAAATAGAAAACCATTTAAACTGTAATGTGTAATATTACTGTTTTTACTGTATTTTTGATCAAATAAATGCAGCCTTGCTAAACAAGATGTCTTTCAAAATTACTAAAAGACAATACAAATCCCAAAAACTTATGAATGGTGTAAGTTTATACTTAACAAGTGTATATTAAGATATTACATATAATGCTTTATTAGCAAAAACATGTGAAAGCAAATCCTGTCAGCAACACATACAGATTACGGAGTAAGAATTCATTTTATTGAGTGAATGTCCACAGACAGGAAACCGCAGGCGCTCTCATAAACATGGCATGCTACTTTCCACTCCAACCAGATATATTTCAGAGCACATTCTGATCTTCAGTCATCATATGCAATAGTACACCACATAATTGCTTTTACTGCCATTAAGCAAGCAAAACAAACTGTGAGCAAATTCAACAAGTGCCCTATAATTCAGAAACACACACACACACACACATCACTATCTCCACTGCTAACCTCAGAAGGCACAATCACAAATCATCCCATGCCATCATTTAGCCAAGTTAGGCAGCTCTCTAACCAAAACCACACTTTCTCTCATTTTGTACTGAAACTGTTCCAGTCAAATTGTCAACTATTAAGTTGTCCTATTCACACATTATAATCATGCACATACAAACATGACCTCAGAGCCTCCCTCCACGATGCCACACAGTACAACATGTTTGGAGACTGAGGTGCCAGAGCAAGAAGCACCTGACTGTAACAGTCATGTGGTGGAGTGGGCATTTGGCAAGCAGAATGTGACAAACAACTCAGGGGTCCTTTGTGTTCAGATTGGGATGCACTGAAGCATCCATGCCTGGCCAATTCTGCATCCTGATCATCAGCTTGTATGGGCACATGGAATGTAATCCATCAATGGCCGCTTGTGTACAGTCTACACCAAAAGAGACCTGAGAGAGCCATGGCATACTTTAAAAGCAACTCAATTCAATTATTTTATCCCATTTTCAAATACATTTCCAAACATTCTGCTTTCATAGTTTTGCATGTCTGAATCACGTGCAACAACAAGCAAGCAAAAACACTGCTATTCTAGGTGGCACAGAAGTGATAAGTCAGGAAATGGTGGTTAGATCTTAGAGGTACGACTTCAATGCAGTTTGTTGAAAGCAAGAACACATTCAACATGCAGAGCTGAACACTTAAGTAGTAAACACATTTGTAATATTACAAAAATATGTTTCAAATACATTATTTACAATGAACTTTCTATTCACGAACACATAGAAAGTCTAAAGAACTGTTTCCGCAAACATATAAAGCAGCAAAGCTGTTTTTTAACATTGATAATACTAATAAATGTTTCTTGAGCAGCAAATTAGCATATTAGAATGACTTCTGAAGGATCATGTGATACTTAAAGTGATAGTTCACCCAAAAAAGAAAATTCTGAAATTAATTATTCACCCTCATGTCATTCCAAACCTGTAAGACCTTCATTCATCTTTGGAATACAACTCAAGATATTTTTTATGAAATCCAAAAGCTTTCTGATCCTCCATAGACAGCAGGGAACTACCACATTCAAAGTCCAGAAACATAGTAAGGACATTGTTAAAATAGTCTGTGTGACATCAGTGGTTTAACCGTAGTTTTATGAAGAAAACAAAAATAACGACTTTATTCAACAACGCATGCGCTGTGGTACTCTTGTGAATGGCGGCGAAGACTGATAATGAATAATGTTATTATTTTTGTTTTCTTTTGCGCACAAAAAGTATTCTCGTAGCTTAATAAAATAAAGGTTGAACCACTGATGTCACATGAACAATTTATTCGATGTCCTTACTACCTTTCTGGACCTTGAACGTGGTAGTTCCCTTGCTGTCATCAAAAATAACTTAATTTGTGTTGAGGGTGAAAAATTAATGACAGAATTTCATTTTTGGGTGAACTATCCCTTTAAAACTGGAGTAAATTTAACTTCGCCATCACAGGAATAAATTCCAGTTTAAAATATATTAAAATACAGTTATTTTAAATTGTAATAATTTCACAACATTTCTGTCTGTGCTGTATTTTAGCAAATATATGCAGCCTCGGTACACAAGAAATAATTAAAAACATTGCAAAAATGGCCCCAAACTTGTGCATGGTAGCATATGCCATGAAAGCAACATACTATTTTTTAAATTTCATATAAATACGATGGTACAAAAGCATATATCATAGAACTGAATAAATACTACAGTATATCATCAGTCACCTGATACATGACTGTACTGTATTACAGACAGTATTTTATACTAAGGCCATTACAATACAAATTATATCGTTTTACTGTAACTTGCAGGATACATGTAATAAAAGCTACTCCGATGAAAGCAAACAAAGCATTACCTCATTATTCAAAACAGTCAATAGCTTAATAAAGGATGCCACAAGGTATCTAGGATTCTATGGAGCTGTACTTGGCTACTTTGCAAATGGTTTAAAGCTGATAAGTCAACCACAAATGGTACAGGTTATCTAAGACTGCTTTAAAAACATTCAAGACAGAAGGGAACATCATGATGAATGTTATCATGTCTAGTTTCCATTTAACTGGTGCTTCTAAAGCAACATTCAGGAAATAAGGCATTTCCTGAGAGTTCACACATATCAGTACAGGTTCTTTGCATTCTGAAATGTTCACATAATACTAAAGCTGGCCTAAGATATCTGTCAGGTTATATTAAAAACTAAACTGTATAAATCGACTTGAATATTTAAAGCTTTAGATTCTCTGTGCACCCAAAGAACAAAGTCAACCTCAACAGAAAATGAGGGTGAAAAGACCTGCACTTTTTTGTGGCCAGCATAGGGGAAATACTTGATAATGATGTCATTACCTCAAGCCATCTCTGTGCCTCCTGGAACGCAAGCTCACAGCTGACTGCAGACTGCTGACGCCACTCCATCACACCTGTGTGCATTTAACATTGAAAACTAATATGAATATAAACCCATTTAGAGAAAAATTACATTCAAAGACAAGGGACACAAACATCTGACACTATAAATTGTAATAAATATGTACACCCTACCAGTCAAAGGTTTTTAATGGTTTTTAAAGGTTTTTAGAGTAATCTCTACTTCACCAAGCTTGCAATTATGTAATCCAAAGTACAGCACAAACTGAAATTCTGAAATATTTTTACTATTTAAAATAATTGTTTTCTATTTGAATAAATTTCAAATGTAATTTATTCTTGTGATTTCAATATCATATTTAATTATATCTTGTAATTTTATTATTATTATGTTGAAAACAGCCAAGTAGATTTTTTTCAGGTTTCTCTGATAAATAGAAAGTTCAGAAGAACAGCATTTATCTGAAATAGAAATATTTTGTAACATTATAAATGTCTTTATCATCACTTTTGATCAACTTAAAGCATCCTTGCTAAATAAAAGTATTAATTTCTATTTCTTTTCTTATACTGGCTCCAAGCTTTTGAATGGTATAGTGTATAATGTCACAAAAGCTTTTTATTTCGGATAAATGCTGATCTTTGAAACTTTCTATTCATCAGAGAATCCTGAAAAAAGAAGAAAAAAAAAAAAGTACTTAATTCTTTTAAATGCTGATAAAAACAACAACAACAACAACAACAACAACATGTTTCTGGAACATCAAATCAGCATATTAAAAAGATTTCTGAGGGATCATGTAACACTGGTGTAATTCTGCTGAAAATTAAGCTTTGATTACAGAAATAAATAACATTTTAAAATATATTCAAATAGAAAACGGTTATTTTAAGTAGTACACATATTCCAAATTTTACTGTTTTGCTGTAGTTTGGATCAAATAAATGCAGACTTGGTGAGGTTTACTATTCTAAAACTTTTGACTAGTAATATATAATTGTATATTAATATTTATATAATATCTTATGTGAATAATAATAAAATAGATTGAGCATTTATTGTTATTTCTACTCATTTCTAACATTTATTGCAACAACAATTGTTTCCGAACAGTTACAACATTATTTAAAGTTGTTGGAGTTGTTTCACTGTTGAAAGCAGATAAAGCTGTAACTTCATATAACTGGAAACACATAAAACAGTGAAAGACAAAACATACAGTAAATATGTGTAACAGACAATCAATTTTGGTGAAAACTAGAAAATATGAATCAAAGAATCAGAACTGAAATCACATCTAGCAGTTCTGCAATAGTAGATCTTTGCTACATTCACAAAAAAAATAAATCAAAAATAGATAAACAAAAAACATAGATATAACTTGTCTTAGTAATGTCATTAGTTTTAATGTCACTTAGTAGTCTCATTTTAGAAAACTATTATTGGTGTAATTTTTAGATAAAATGTAGTTTTTATAGAGATTTTTCTTCTTTTTTGGCAAAAAAAGAAAAAAAGAAAAAGGAGAAGTATAATAGCATCTCATCTAACATAATCTTTTGCGATTTGTGTGACATCAAAGGACAGAATACACCACCACCAGAGAAAAGTGACGTCCTCTGGAGTGACTCTGAACGGGTTAAAATGAATTCCATCACCTCCATGTGTGTAACCCCAAAATGTTTCAAGTGATTTATAACACTGCGCACCTGTGGCATCCTACAAGCATCTCAAGTGAAATGACTCAAAACTTACCTTCAAACCCCTGTTTCAATTACGTTTATTGATTTCCTGTAACTACTCTTAAATTTCACTTCCCAGATGTCTCGACTCGAAAGCTCAAGGTGTTTCCCGCTACCAGTGCGCGCGTGCCTCCAACACAACTCTTTTAATCTGATGCAAACATTACTCTTCGACTTCACACCTTGAAGTCTCTGCGCACGACTGGATTTTGCAGCCCTCCTTCCACCGAACTTGCTTGTTGTCGTGAGCAGGAACAGAAAAGTCCCCGTTCGGTGATGAGACAGAGGCGGTGAGCGCACAGGACAGCTTGCGTGTTTGCAGAGGCAAGTGCATATGTAGTGATGATGAGTTTAAATATATGCCACGCCCCCTGCTGCTATAAAGAGTGATGACATGGGCTGGCGTGCTATAGCATATGACCAGCAGATGACGACAAATATTCACTTCAACAACGTTGTCTTGTCTTGAACGTCGTAGAAAAAGGCAAGGGCCCAAACTTTTTAGCAGTACATTTTAGCACTTCAGTTCTAACTGACGTTAACATGAAATATGTGTGAAGTACTATATGTGTTTAGTTATGCCATTACAGTCAGGGAGATTCAATTAAATTATTTAATAAAAACGACCACACAACCAGCTAACATTAATGTTTTGATAAACTTTATCATGACAATGAAATCATAATGAGTATTTCATCATTTTAAATTTTATTTGGATAAGAACACAAGTGCTGATTTGTGTTTAAAGAAAGTCAAACTGATCAATGCCTAGAAATAATAATAAAAAAAAAAAAAAAAAAAAAAAAAACATTAGCATACATGTTAGGTCTGAATATAGACTGTGGTTTACACTGCTAAGTGCTTTTAACCTCACAGATGAGTTTTGGGCGGAAAGTTAATCCGTCAATCTACACCACAATATAATCCAATCGGAAATCTGCATAATAATGATTGACAGGCCTTATTTGGCCCGCCTGCTGTAGGTGTTAAAGGACAATTATAAAATGTCAATTGTATTATTATTTATTTATTTAGCTATAGATGCAGACATGTAGGCTTATATATTTCCTGTATATTATGTTTTGAATTTTCACAAATCTCTTTTTTATACAAAAACAGTTTATTGATGCCTGTTTAATTCAATATAATTAATATATATATATATATGTATATATATGATGCAGTTAGTTAAGATGCAATTACTGTTGTTTGTTGCATCAGTAACATGCTTATAACTTACACTGAGAGGTGCTTTCAACAGCTGGAACTAAAACAGGAAGTGCTTCATCCAGCGACAGGAAGTGTTAACCAAAGCTGGAGCAATGTACAAGCCTGTCTGCCCACTGGTTTCCTGTGTGACTAGTCTGCTGTCAGACAACCAACACTTTATCACACTATTGTTGTCATCTGATGAACATTAAGACAGACATATACGTTTCAAAGCATGCTAGCAGCTCTTCACAGGATGTTGGTGAAAGGTGTCCTCTGTTGTTGGTCTATAAACTTTGCGGTTTCTGATGATAAATACATTTGGATGCACTTTTCTGACAAATAAGTTGGATGTCTTGTAGATTTTCTAATAAGAGAACACATCATTAAATACAATTGAAGTCAAAAGTTTACATACACTTTGCAGAATCTGCAAAATGTTAATTATTTTACCAAAAACATTTAGCACTGACCTGAATAAGATATTTCACATAAAAGACATTTACGTATAGTCCACAAGACAAAAAAATAGTAGAATTTATAAAAATGACCCTGTTCAAAAGTTTAGATACACTTGATTCTTAACAATGTGTTCCACAGCTGTTTTGTTTTTTTTTTAGTGGTAGTTGTTCATGAGTCCCTTGTTGGTCCTGAACAGTTAAACTGCCCACTGTTCTTCAGAAAAAGTCCTTCAGGTCCCACAGATTCTTGCATTTTTGTGTATTTGAACCCTTTCCAACAATGACGGTATGATTTTGAGATCCATCTTTTCACACTGAGGACTCATATGCAACTATTACAGAAGGTTCTAATGCTTACTGATGCTCCTGAAGGGAAAAACTATGCATTAAGTGCCAGGGGTGTAAACTTTTGAACAGAATGAGGATGTGTACATTTTTTCTTAAATATCTTTTTTTTTTTTTTTTTTTTTCATTTAGTACTGCCCTTCAGAAGCTACTGACATGTTTCCCAGAAGACAAAATAAGTCAAATTTACCCTGATCTTCAAATTCATAAAGTTTTCACCCCCCGGCTCTTTATGCATCGTTAGATTAGAATTAGTGTATGCAAACTTTTGACTTCAACTCTGCATCTTATGGTGGATTTGTTGCACATCAGATTGCAATCTTCTTTTGCTTGAAAGGCTAAATGCATGTATGAAGATGTTCTAGCAGTAGAGATTTGTACATGGGTCAATCTGAAAAAAAAATGTTTTGTGTACAAAATGTACCAAATGTTTAATTGAGAGGCCTAGTCTGATTGGCAATGTGTTAAAAACACAAATTCAAGTTGCAAAACTGAAGCCAGTTAGATTCCTTAGTGGGTTTGATATTCCAAAATCGTTCTCCTCATCAGACATAACTGGTATTTTAAAGTTAGTTCAAGCCTGGCCAAGAGATCAGAGTTTAAGTAAACATTGTAAAGGTTCTAGAATTCCTAGCAAGCTAAAGTAGATCTAATAATCTTTTGCAAATCCATTGCCACAGACTTCTATTATGTCCTGATCTTAAAATGTGTGTTTTTGATTCTAATTCTTGGTTTCTGAAGCCACTGGATTGAATGCGCTAAAGTAGAAACATACAAAGAAAATTTGTTTACAGTTTGGAGTGGCTATGAGGTTCACCACACATATTAGAGGTGATGTTCATCTAGCTCTAACCCACTATTGCTTACTGGATATATGCTGGATATACATGAGAAAAAGTGTTCCAGAAATGAATAGATAAGTGAATGTTGGTTTGGCAATGCATGTTTGCGTGAGAGACATTCTTTCAAACAACAATGAAGTTTGGTTATAAAACAAACATCTAACCAGAGCCAGTGCTACAATTCACAAAGGTTGAAATTAGCCATTTTTTCCCTATCTTTGAGGGATCATTTCTATTGTTTTCAGCTACGTAATGGAATGAAACTTTTGTTTAATGATATTCATTGAGAGATATTGTTTTCTTGCACCAATATGCATATTAATGTTATTTTTTTAACATTACTTTTAGATTCCACCCTCTAAAATGCCTCATATGGTTGCTGTAGAGCCTCAGGGTGTGGGTGTACATATATATGCTTCTTTTGTCCCTGTTCACTGACTGGTGGTCTATTTTACCTGGAGCTGGCCAGCTGTTTAGAGTAGCACTAGAGCAGCAGTACAGTTCCCTGAACACTGTAGCTTTGTCCTGATCTGGCATTGCCAGCAGACGTGAGAATAGGGAGGGATAAAGAAGGGAAGGTGGGCAGCCAGATATGTTAGTCCAGCCAAGAGCACATTTCACTCCTGTTAACACACATTTTAAAACACTACTAGCATCCAGACTCACTCCCATTACAAGGTTCAGCAAATATTTGATGACAGTGTCAAAACTGTATGAATCAGACCAAGAATGATTTCATTCTATGTTGTCATGAATAACGTAGAACAGTTGCTAGTATTAGCATTTAGATTTTTTAATGTTCTAGACAAAATATGCGTGACAGTGTAAAACTCACCTCCTGTGGTGCTCAAATGAAGTGGGCGGTTGCTATATGATGTTCTTATAGCCGTTACTTCTGTGGTCTGCATCAGTGGTTCTCAATAAGGGGGGCCTCAGCAAACTTACAAAGGAGCCTCAAGATGACAAATTGAGCATTAAAATAGGTCAAAACACTTTGGGAAAAAAAAAGAAAAGAGGTTGGACATTTGAGGTAGCATAATTGTAAAAGTGTGATAAAATATGAAGAGTTTATTTGCGAAAAATCATGTTAATTACTCACCTTCATGTCGTTCCAAACCCGTAAGACCTTCATTCATCTTTAGAACACAAATTAAGATATTTTTGATGAAATCTGAGAGTTTTCTGACCTTTCATAGACAGAAACGCAGTTACCACCTTTAAGACCCAGACAGGGAGGTAGAATGTTGATAAAATAGTCCATGTGACATCAGTGGTTCATCTGTAATTTTTTGAAGCTACAAGAATACTTTTCGTGTGCAAAGAAAACAAAAATAATTAATGTATTCAACAATTTCTTCTATTCCGTGTCAGTCTTCGACACATGCATGAGATGGTCATTCTATGTCAAAACAGCAGTTCCTGTGTCAGCAGAACCACACGCATGTGTCGTGGTACTCTTGTGAATGTTTGTCGAAGACTGACGCACGTCCTGATTTTGCTGAGTTAGATGTGTTCCTGGGTCAACATATTTTGTTGACCCTGGAACAACATTTTAATCCAAAAATTTAATCTTGACCACATCCCTATACCTAAACCTAACCATACCCATGAGTAATCCTTAAAATCAGAGGAAATCATGGTTATCATGGTCATGGTCATCGTTACGTCATAACTTTAAGAGACAGTTCACCCAAAAATGAAAATTCTGTCATTAATTACTCACCCTCATGTCTTTTCAAATCCGTAAGACCTTCGTTCATCTTCAGAAGATATTTTTCATGAAATCCGAGAACTTTCTGACCCTGGAAAGACAGCAACCCAACTGACACATTCAAGGCCCAGAAAGGTAGTAAGGAAATTAGTGGTTCAAACCCAGTGTTATAAAGCTACGAGAATACTTTTTGTGCACAAAGAAAACAAAAATAACGACTTTATTCAACAATTTATTCTCTTCCGTGTCAGTCTTCAATGCGCGTTAACAAGAGTATCAACGTGTGTGGAGTTGGCATTCTGATATAAAACGTCCTTCTCTCCTAGTTCATCGTCTGTATGTTCTGGTTCAAATAAGTAAGGTCATCCTCTATGTCGAAATCTTCAGACATGTTTACGAAGACGTTTTATGTACATCAGTGTCTTCCTCTGCTTGTAAACAAGGCACAGTGCATCCAGAAGAAAAGAAATCATTGAATAAAGTTGTTATTTTTGTTTTCTTTGCACGCAAAAAGTATTCACATAGCTTCATAAAATTAAGGTTGAATCACTGATGCAGGGTTGCCAGGTTTTCACAACAAATCCCACCCAATTGCTACTCAAAACTAGCCCAGTTGTGTTTGGATGGGAGGTCCTCCATTAAAAATCGCATACCAAGGTGTAAAATACATGTTTTTTGTCAGGGTTCCCCTGGTAAATTCAACTTGGCAACACAGTACTGATGTCACATGGGCTATTTTAATGATGTTCTTACTACCTTTCTGGGCCTTGAACATTTCAGTTGCATTGCAGGGTCAGAAAGCTCTAGGATTTCATCAAAATATCCTAATTTGTGTTCTGAAGATGAACGAAGGTCTTACGGCTTTGGAACGATAAGTGAACTATCCCTTTAACAAGTGTATTGAAATCAAAATGCTAGTCAAGAGTCCAGCGTGGAGTGCTTTTTGAGTTTCTGCTAATAAAGGGCATTCCAGATCAGTCACTTATGAAGCTCCATGATGGTTAGGATGTTGTCTTCAAAGATTGTGAGTCATCCAACTAGATTTTGGAACAGAGTTATAATGATGCTTATATTAGCAAGAACAACTAATTTAGAATGTCCTGGCCAAGCAGTTCTCAATGCAATAACTTCAAATCTCTAATGAATAACATGTGAGGTCATCTTAAGTGTGTGTATGTGTGATATCATGTCATGCGTTCTCAACAGGACCAAAGAAGGGTGAGAGAGTGAGAAGTTGCTATGGTGATGTCTTGTGGTGTCAGAAGGGTGTGAACAAACTGATGTGTCAGATGGAGGAGTGTTCACACACACGCCAAGTGATCAACTTCCAATATCTGTAATAAGAGAGACATCACATTTTACATCTCACCCTTGAGTCAATATAGCCAGTGAGGCTCTCTGATGGGACTCAGAAGAGTAGCGAGGCGGTTTTAAGGCTGGTGAGGCAGTAGCTTCGCAGATTGTGGTGTCAGAGCAGAAGGCAGTCGGCAGTCTATTTACTGTGGCGTTATGAAGCCAGTGCCACAGAGAGAAACCGTGTCAGTGGCTTGATTGTACAACAATAAAGCATGGGTTGCATGTCAGAGTGTCTATGAGTCAGTGAGAGTTTGCTGCTGTCATTTGCCGAATGGTCAATACATATAATAAGGCATTAATTGAACAATGACTCAGTATGCTAATAAGGCAGTACTGCAGTTCGAGTCTTAATTTACTCTCCTTCAAATTATTCCAAACCAGAATGGCTTATTTTCTTCTGTGGAACACAAAAAGAAAATGTTATAAGACTGTACTGGTTGTTTTTTATGCATTTTATCCATTATAATAGGGATTGGAGGTTTCAAGCTTCACCATAAAAGCACCATTAATAGTAGTCCACCCAACTTGTCTACTATATTCCAAGTCTTCTGAAAGCATAAAAGTGGTTTAGTCTGAGAAACGAAAAACAAAAGTTTTTCACTTAAAATCTTTAACTATTTGGCGCACAAATCTGATTTGTGAAGTAATACATTTGTTTTGTGGATTGGATCAAATGGTTCACTGAAATTAATGATAGGTTCGTGATTTATATTTACATACATGACTAAATTAGAATCAGTTCCTTACACAAAGCCACCATATGGCTTTAGAAGACTTAATGTAACACAGATTCTTGTGAATCATTGAAACATACTTTGAAACCTGAAAGCTCCAGTATCCATAAAGTACTAAATCCTAGAAACAAATCAGTGTTTTTGCACTTTCGGTTCCTTTGTCCTGAAGTCAGTGAGTTTTTTGAATGTGTTTTTGGTTAAATGTCTGAAAAATGGTCTAACAGAAGCTCAGGATAGTCTTAGGTTTTATTCTATAATATAAAAAACATCAGTAATACCTTACTTTTACACTCTTAAAATGCTGGGTTAAAAACAACCCAGTGCTGGGTAAATATTGGACAGTATTGTACAATATTTTGACCCAGCTGGTTGGGTTAAATGTTTTTACCAAATATGCTGGGTTGTTTTATTTTAGTCAATTGTTGATTAAAATTATTACATTGTTGGCTTAAAATAGGCTGGAAATTAAAAATCACACACAGAATTACAGAGGCAACAGTAATAATCAAAAGCATGAGCACCCATGGACAAAATATAAAACATATTTAATTTATTTGGGTGAGTACAGCATAGTTTATAGTTATAGTTTTCTCGTGCTGATGTTTCACCGAAATCTGAGTCGGTGATGGGCTGCTGTGAAATTGCGAACTGTAGACCGACTGTCTCCATAACCTGCCTATAAACAAACAGTACTGAGACTAGGGAACATATTTTAACATATATTAAGTCACGTCAAGTCAAGTCACCTTTATTTATATAGCGTTTTTAACAATACAGATTGTGACAATGTAGCTTTACAGTATTGAATAGGAAATAGTGCGTCAATAATGCAAAAGGACAACAGTAAAAACTCATTTTTCAGTTTAAGGCAGTTTATCATTGAATTTCGTGATGTCATCATCCAGCTCAGTTCAGCTCAAATAGTACGATATTGCTGGAAATGAAGTGTCCCCAACTAAGCAAGCCAGAGGCGACAACAGCAAGGAACCAAAACTCCAGAAAACCAAAAACCAGGCTCAGTTGGGGGGCCACATCAAATTAAATTAAATTCAGTATTATAACGAATAAAATCAGTTTATGTTTTGCAAAGCAAAAGGCATTTCCATCATGCAAAACGAACTATCGCTGCCGACACAGCTGACTGACATGTAAAATAATATAATTTACAGCACATTAAAGACTTGAAATAACATGTACACAGACCTTTATTTCACTTAAGAAGGGCACGGGGCGCTGAGAACTGCTCTCTCCTGTAGAGGACTCAAAAAGCCAGCACTCTGACTATAACTCAACAGCTGGGTTGTTATCTGAGACAGGCTCAACCCAGCAGTTGAGTAGAAAAAATAACCAACAGTTTAGTTACAGAAAAATATTAAAAACAGCCTAATAAAATTAAAGAAAATAAAACAGGAACCCAGAAGTTTCCTGTAAGTCAAGTTTTCTCTCAAGACAGAAGACAAAATGACCGCTGACAAATGTATCAAGTTTTAACTGGTCTAACACAGATTACCCATCACTAGGTTACACTGATCCAGCGCTGGGTAGGTTTGCGAGTGAGTAAAAATGACCCAGCAGCTGAGTTACAGAAAAACTACCCAGCATCTGGGTAAAAAAGTATTAAAAATAACCCAATAAAAGGACTCAACAGGCTAAACCCAGCATTTGGACAAAAAAAAAAAAAATACCCAGCATTTTTTAGATGGTACATGTCTTGAAAATGGCAGTTGCTAATACGCGGCTAAATGGGATTGTTGGGGACATTGAAAGTTATCATCCTGAACTCATCCGCTCACTACAGTCCACTTTTACAAGCTTGTTTTGGTTATTTTGCTCTTGCAAACTATTCAAAGTCAAAATGTCCAACCTGTTGATTTTACATTAAGATTGGTAGGAGTGGTAGGAAATGTAGTGGTCATGATGGTGAACTTTTAAGACTGTGGTGTAGGTCATTTATAGCCTACATTTAGCTTTTTACTTCTGGCGATTGTAATTATGCTTCAAAATCCATTAAAGTTGGGTTCATTTGTGAAGATTGCCTTGATGAACAAAACATGTCAACTCAAAGAGCTTATTTTCTGCCATAATCCAAATGCCAGTGGAAAAATCCTATTGGGTTTTTGTCAAGGGCATTAGGGCGATGCTAACTTATGGTTTGGCCTACAAAAATACGCCATCATTGGAACACTCTATTAATTGCAACTGCAAAAAAAAAAAAAAAAACTGTACACACTTCAACATTTCTTCTTTTGTTTTCCATGGAGGAAAGAAAGTTATACTGCTTTAGAAGGATATGAGGGGTGAGTAAATGATGACAGAATTTCCATTTTGGGTGAACTATTCCTTTAAGGGTGAAGTGGGTTTGAGAGGGAAAGTGTGTTGGGTAAGGCTGAGGTTGGATTGAGAGAGAACGCAAGGATGAGAGTGTTTGTTGTAAGATGGGGAGAAGGGAAACGGAAAGAGAGCGAGAGATTGAGGTTGGTCTGAGAGTGCGTGTGTGTGTGTTGGAATGCTGAGGTTGGAGTCTGCGCTCATGTTTCCCTCTGGCTTTGAAAATCAGGGAGCCCTGAGCCCATTAGGAGACAGACTCAGAGCTAAGCCAGGGCCTCCGAACCTTGCCAACCTCCCTTCTTTCTCTCGCCCCCTCTCTTTTGTCTTCCTACTGAGGCACTCACTTCAAAATAACCTCTTATTTATGCTCTCTCTCTCACTCATCCTTTACTTCTTTGCAGGCACTCTATCATTTTCATTTCTTTGTCACATTGTTGGCTTCTCTTGTTCTTCTCGTCTCTTTCCCCCTCCTGTCCTCCTCCTTTACTCTTCTTCTTTCTCTCCACTCCTCAACTGTAACCCCCGCAACTTGTCCCTAAATCCAACTTTTTAAAACATTCCGTTATGAATTTTATCAGCGCAGGTTCTGTTTATCAAAAGACGCTTCCCGTAAGGTTATTTCCTGTGATGCAATGTAATAGGCATCACGGCTCAGTGCCATATGGGTCTAGTTTGTGTGCGCCCCTAGTAAATGAGTCAGACAAATGTTTATAGTAGTACTCACATTCTGTACTGACGTTTAAAGAGGTAGTTCACTTAAAAATGACAAATCTGTCATCATTTACTCACCCTCATGTTGCTCCAAACCCATTTGACTTTCTTCATTTTATAGAACACAGAAGAAGATATTTTGACAAATGTTTTGTTTTTTTGCCCATACAATGAAATTGTTCATTTGGACCCCATTCACTTTCACAGTATGAACAAAAAGAGTTAAAACATCCTTCAGACTATTTTCTTTTGCATTCCACTAAAAAAAGAAAGTGATACAGGTTTGGAACAACATGACTTTGATGACATAATTGTCACTCTTGAATGAACTAAACTTATTTAAACGGGACATATTATGCAAAAATCACTTTTATAAGGTGTTTGAACACAGTTATGCGCTCGCTCATTTTTTTGTAATCCCAATAAACAGTCTCTCAGAATAAGCAATTTCAGAATTTCCCTATGTACACATCATTGTAGGGAAAAGTCTCTCCCATTTCCCAGTTTCCATAGACTCCCTTCATCTGAACTGAAATATGTTAAGTCCCCTATATGTTTAGGGATCAATACCAACGCTTCATGCTCGAACGTTAGCTCCAGATAAAGTAAGTATCATTCGTTTGTTTTCCAAGTTGACTTTCTGAAAGAACTTCTTGGCACTTTGTAAGGCTAATGTTCATAAAGCTACGATTGCCTCTTTCTGTTTTCACTGATGCTGCCTTCACGTGCTACCAGAATGATCGTGAAAAGGAATGTGGTAGTTGAAGGGGTCATCGGATGCAAAATTCACTTTTACATGTTGTTTGAACATAAATGTGTGTTGGCACTGTGTGTACACATCCACCATATAATGATAATCCACCCAGTGGTTTTTATTTAATCCCTAAAAATAATATCACCTTTTTCAAATCAGGTCATTCTCAGCTTCTTGTCTGTGTGGCGTCACACTGACCAAGGCCGCTCCCATGATAGTTGACTGAAGACGCAATGGATAACGTTTGTTTGTGAAGAGAATGCACCTCCTGATCTACCTAAATGCGTCTATGTTCGCACAAAATCATTCGTGATCCAGCTTCACCTACAGCAGAAGTGAGTAAAAGGTTTTTTTTAATGAATCTTTGCAATCGCCTTTCCTAATAACGTGCTAGTTAGTAAGTTTCGCGGCTAAATGCGGCTAAAGTAAACAGTCTCTCAGAGCATGAGGGCGGGGTAAGCAGAGCTCATTTGCATTTAAAGCAACAGAGCTGAAAAGGGTGTTGTTTTACATTAGCATTGAGAAGTTTTAACCAAAGTACGTTAAGACCCGAAAGAATCATATCAACTTGCTTCCGATGACCCCTTAAAAAAACGCATGAAAGCAATGTGAAGTCGACCGCTTTAATTTGTCAAGCTCATAATTACAAGTGGGGCTTATAAAGTTTGTAATAGCACGTGATGGCACCATGAGTTATTTTTGTCGCGCCGTGCTCCCATCTTTGTAATTCATAAACACGCATGTATTATGCTCAGTACAATAAGATGACTGACTTTTAAACCGAGTATGTTTTCTGTAAAGATAACAGGCTTGTATTTATAGTGGAATGTTTATTTGCAAAGGACAGCACTGGAGCATGAGCTCATGAAGCTCTGCCCTCTTCTCTTGGAGCACCAGCTCATTTGCATTTAAAGGGACAGATACAAAAATGGCACGTTTTGGCTCACCCTAAAAGTGGCAATTTTAACAAGCTATAAAAAATGATCTGTAGGGTATTTCGAGCTAAAACTTCACATACACACTCTGGGGACATTAGAGACTTATTTTACAAAAAAGGGGCATAATAGGTCGCCCTTCACATCAAAAGCAAGCTCCTTAGGAAAATCAGAGTACAATTTGGTAAGTCAAAGTGAAAAAATGGTTATTTCACCCAAAACTTCTGACATCATTTGTTCGCCTTCATGTTCGATCTTTAAAATACAATTAAAGAAATTCTAAATAAAATCTGAGAGATTTCCGTCCCTCCAGTGAAAGTCAATTCCACTAGTGTTGGGCAATATGCTCAATTTTCATATCGTCCTATCGTCTGCCTGTGAGATCGCTGAATCACAATATTATCATGCTAATTTATTTAATTATTTACATGCTCTCCATGCTGCATCGCTAAAGTTAAAAACATAAATACATCATAAATAGAATTTATATCAATCAAGCTGTTTAATCAATGTCTTGTGAAGAGCCATGATCACTTTGTGTGATGAACACATTTCCCTGTTGAAAGAAAAACAGCATATGTTCGGTATATTTTGAAGCATGGCAGCTGCTTTGAGCTGGTCTTTAGTTGGTCATGAGCTGGTTTAAGCTGGTTCTAAACTAATCTCTGGTGTAGCCAGACCTTAAGACTGATGGCAGAAGGTCTGGGAACTTTGGCCGCTTTGAATGGCCAAGACCCACCAAAGAGGCCATATGACTGACAGTTACAGCAACCAGTCACGTTTCGTTTTGTGCCACGTCATGTTTAGGGGTGTGGAAATGTCGCCACAATAACAGACCGGTGTAAAACTCTGACATATTTTAAAGATTCTATGCCACAAACTTTACATTTTTCCCATACTTTTGAAAATCCAGCGTTTAGTTGATCTTGATAAGCGCTCGTTGTCACAGCTGTAAACACTATGGCTTTTTTCTTTCATGAGGGGGTTTGGCGCCATGGCATTTTTGTTTCCAGGCAGAACACTAAAAAACGCAAAACGCATGTGTATAATCTAACCAATCCAATGACGACTTCAAAACTCCTGAAGTGTTTCCAGCTAAGTGTGACTTATACATCAGATGTTTCGCCAACATTCCACGGGCATGACATCTGTGGCTGAGACTAGTCCTAAACTGGTTATAAGCTGATTATGTGTTGGTTTAAGCTGGTTATGTGCTGGCCCTAAGCAACTAGCTCCTGCTCAGGACAAGCTCATAACCAGCTCAGGACCAGCTTAAACCAGCTGCCATGCTTTAAAACATACCTAACCAGCATATGTTGTTTGTTTCAACAGGATTTATTTAGACTTTTATTCACAAGTAAAAACTAATCAATGCATAGAGCACATCAAATATGGTAAATGGACGCTACATGGCGTTCTTTCATGTCAAACAAGCTTGTTTGATCTTTCACAGGAACTAATGACGCTTGTTCTTGTGTGTCAAGTAAAAGTACAGTTGATCTTCTGTTTACAGTTTTTACTGTGCTCAGTGTATGTTCATATGTGAATTAAAGCCTGAATTTTCTTTAAATCTATTCGTCATATACTGTAAAGCGATCATGTGTTTTCAGAACAGCTTGACTGATTTGGATTACTTTTGTGGACATTTTGAAATGTCAAGGTTTTGGTTGCGTGTGGAGAGACAGAAATCTCTCAGGTTTCATTAAAAATGTCTTCATTTGTGTTTTGCAGATGAACAAATGCCTTATGGGTTTGGAACAAAATGAAGATGAGTAGATGATGTCAGAATTTTCAGTTTTGGATGAACTAACCCTCAGACTGGCCGACAACTGAAGTCACTCATACCAACATACAGAGCAGGCGTGAAATTGAATCCTCGTCTAGTTTAACACAGACTGATCTATATGAAAGACCCTTGAAATGTGAACACGGTTGTAAAACAAACTATTTTTCCTCTGAATCATGACATGTTGCTCTCTCTCCTTTCCTTTCGCTCTCTTTTTCCACAGGCCAGTCAGCAGCTCCCCCTCCTTATTGACTTCTCTCCACTACATGTTCTCATCGTCCGAGCATTCCCTCCACCACGCCGAAAAGCTGTCTCTTATTTTCCCACTGCGCTCTGGTCTGCACTGGGGGCTGTAAGGGGGGCCGGGGAAGCGGACCCCAAACGACGTGGCAGAGTGTGCGTGTGTATACCGACTAGCATAACCACACGCCCTTTGAGGACAGTCAAATGAATACGATGGGATTCGTTCAAACACATTTCCCATAAATGATTTCTGTCCACTATGGTCTCTGGAATGAATTACCAGCGCTGGCAGTAATTCATCAACAGCTACATCAGTTTAGAGAGGAATTTCACTGATACCAACCATGCAATTTCAATAACCATCGGCGAGGTTATGGGGGGATAAACTAACAGACAGACATGGAAGGAATGGGAAGAAAGGCACATGGGATAAAGTCGAATGAATATGATGGCGATTGTGTTTGCTGGTATATTTGTGTGCCTCAGACACATTGAGCACAACAGAAAAATGGAGGCTGTGGGAATACTGGCAAGGAGGAAGTACTTCCCTCAAACACACACACACACACACACATTCCGACGATCGCACACACACTCCCTCCGCACACATAAACTCCCTGGCCCCCTGCAGACTGTGTGGGGGGTGGTCAGTAGGGCTGATTTTGGCAGCGAGAGTTTGAAGGAGTCGTACAGCACTGAGAAATACATTATCTGGGGTTAAAAAAAAACGGAGTAGACTTTGAGAAAAATATTGGACAGCAAAGTATTGGACGGCAAAACCACAATGAAACCCTAAAGCGAACATAAGACGGAAAAGAAACAAGACGTCCAGGGCTTGTCAGCTTTAAGGCAAAAGTACTGAATCACGCCACTGAGCTGTACTGATATGGGACAGTTGTTGATTTATGAAAGTGATTCATATGAAAGATATTGTTCGACTGAATAGAGATCTGAATCGCATTTCATTCGATTTGAAAGTGTCTCCTCTGTCACGATATGTTACGTCATAATACGCACCCTGCCCAGTGCAATCAATTACCCATAATGCCTCACAATGTGTCCATGCTGTTTGTATTTGTGAGCGTTAGTGGTAAAATAGATAAGTATCAACCTGGGGGGTATCAAGCTTCAGAAACAAACACAAACAGCCTCCTGGATTACAATAGCAACCCTTGCCGTGCATGTTGGGGAGCCTGAACTAAATTTCAACAAATCACAACACATCCTATTCAGAGAGCTATTTCTTCATCTGTCTCTAATATAACTTACTCACAAAAGATAAAACGATTAAATGTCTTATTTTATTGTTATAGTTAACTAAAACCAAATTATTCCAATACAGATAAATTAAAACAAAATGTAATATGAAAAACTTAAAG
Organism: Labeo calbasu; assembly: GCA_019740295.1. Classification (NCBI taxonomy): domain Eukaryota; kingdom Metazoa; phylum Chordata; class Actinopteri; order Cypriniformes; family Cyprinidae; genus Labeo; species Labeo calbasu. The sequence continues at coordinate 2,434 of JAHKKF010516322.1, read as the reverse complement.
GGATAGTTCATCCAAAAATGAAAATTCTGTCATTAATTACTCTGCCTCATGTCGTTCCAAACCCGTAAGACCTTCGTTCATCTTCGAAACACAAATTAAGATATTTTTGATGACATCCAAGAGCTTTCTGACCTTGCATACACAGGAACATGACTACCATGTGCAAGATCCAAAACGGCAGTTAGAACATTGATAAAATAGTCCATGTGACATCAGTGGTTCAACCTTAATGCTATTTTGTATACTTTTTGTGCACAGTATTTTTTTTTACACTTTACTCCGTGTGTTTCAGTGACCATTACCTCTCTTTCTGTCTCACAGTCTGGTCCAGTGTACTTGACCGAAGATTCATGGGCCCTTCAGCTGAAACAATACAAAAGTTTGTTTAGGTTAGTGTTGTGTGTGTGCGTGCGTATGTGTTGGCTGATAAGGTTCATTTCATGCCAGCTACTCAGTCATCTTTTATAGGTCTGACACAGTCAAATCCACACATAGTAAGTTTACACGCACAGTTATGATCTAGTTTTTAGAGCAGGGTTTTTGTGTATTCGAGCTACAGCTTTCATCTGTCTGTCCAAGTATACATAACACAATACGTAATCAAATATTTGTAAGATTAAATACACATCACATGTCACAATTGCAGTCTGATTCATTTGTATACATACTGAACGACGCTATATCAAATTATAGATCTGTTATCGGCCATGCAGAAATCACAGACAAATCAAATAAAGGATAAATCATTGTTTTGTTTAGTTTTTTCTGACTTAAACTTTTAAATTGCATGTAAAACAAAGGTTTAGAATGGGAGTTTTTGCTGTGATGTTTTAGAAGAACTATTTTTGGTTCTTTAAAGAACCTTTTAATGAACAGTTCTTGAAAGAACTAGTTTTCCCTGGTGAAAAAAACCAGCATATGCTGGTAGGTATGTTTTGATGCTGGTATGCTGTTTAGGTATGTTTTGGTGCTGGTTTAAGCTGGTCCTATGCTGGTTTATGCTGGTCCTTTGCTGGTTTATGCTGGTCCTAACCATACCCTAACCAGCATCCCAGCATCAAAACATACCTACCAGCATATGCTGGTTTTTTTCACCAGTTTTCTTAGTGTGAAGAACATTTCAGTCATCTAAAGAATATTTTCTACTTTCATAGATGTTAATGGTTCTTCATGAAATCATGAATTCTAATAAAGAACCTTTGTACTTTTAAGAATTAAAGTCCTTGCACACTGAGTCTGAAATTCTCGTCCGTTCGCATGTTAAAAAATAAATATGACCTCACGTTGTCTCAATCATGTTTATACACTGCCTCCGAAACTTTTGTCCATCATAAAAAATGGATCGGGTTCAATTTTCTGCATTTTTCACATCCATAACAAGCATTTTGACAAGTCTACATTAATCCGGATACATGTGAAAACAGCGTTTTCATTTTAAAATGCTCTCCGTCCACACTAGCATTTTCCAAAAGTTTCTTATCCACACTGAATCATCAGAAAACGTTAAATTCGCTTTACTGTGCATGCATAAAGCCTAATTAAAGCTCATTGAGATGATACAGATGGAACAGACATGATAGACTTTCATGCAGTTTTTCTGCTAGGATCATTATATCGATGAAAATATCTCATCATTTAGCAACAGTGTGACAGTGAATAGCACATAACATTCACAATACCCGTATAAACAAAGATATCTATTGGTACTATATGTGGCCTTGTCCACACTAATATGTTTCCATTTGAAAACGCATCTTTTTCTCTCCATTTTGGCCTTCCGACCACGCCATTTTTGTCAAGAAAAATGGAGCTGTTTGAGAACGCTCTCCAAGGTGAATGAAGTTGAAAACACCATTTTCGCACTGTAGTGTGGATTGTGAAAATTGAAGCTTTTGGAAACAAAGACACATTGTGACACATTGTACCAACAGATATCTATATTTCTACCCATATTGTGCCTGTTATGTGCTTTTCACTGTCACACTATTGCTACAGATGTGTTACTTTGTGCACTCTTCATATTACAGTCCTGCAAAGATGGCAAAATATACTCTTGATTGCTGTTGCAGCAAAACATGAGGGCAGTTGCTTTTTAGATCAGACATACAATCAGGAGTGAGTGCAACCTAGACGTGTCAGTGAATGGTGAGATATTTTCATAAATAAAATGATCCTGCCAGAAGAATTGCTAGAAAACGTATTATGTCTGTTCCGTCTGTATCATCTCAGTGAGCTTTTTTGAGGTTTTATGGATTTGCAGTAAGGCGAATTTAATGTTTTCTGATTTCAGTGTGGGTGAGAAACTTTGGAAAATGTGTGGATGGAGAGCATTTTAAAGGGGTCATCGAATACCCATTTTCCACAAGTTGATATGATTCTTTAGGGTCTTAATAAAAAGTCTCTAATATACTTTGGTTAAAAATTCTCAATGGTT